>CAUYPO010102518.1:0-41004 GCA_963574435.1 Cheirogaleus major | reverse complement strand
CCCCCCCCCCCCCCCCCCCCCCCCCCCCCCCCCCCCCCCCCCCCCCCCCCCCCCCCCCCCCCCCCCCCCCCCCCCCCCCCCCCCCCCCCCCCCCCCCCCCCCCCCCCCCCCCCCCCGCGAGAGAGAGCGAGAGAGAGTGGGTGTGAGAGTGTGTCTCTCCCCATCTCAGTCTCCAAAGATGATTTTTCTCCCTTGGGTGGTTTTGCCTTTGTTTGACTTTCTTACCAGGTCCCTGGGAACTAGTGTCTCTCATTTTTATCCAAAAGAGGAGGCCCAGTAGAGAGACTGCATGGTCAGGCTAGGGAGCCAGACTGCCTGGATGAGGACTCAGCGGTGTGACCCTGGGCAGGTCACCAACTTGTCTGTGCCTCTGTAGAATGGAGATTAGTAGCACCTTCCTCAGAGCATGGTTGTGGAGATGAAATGACTATATCTATGCGGAGTGTTTAGAGCCGGGCCTGGTTTATGGTTAATGGTAAATAGGTGTTGCAGGCTGCACATTAGAATCACCTGGTGGCGTTAAAAAACACACACACACACTCTACATGGGGATTGAGAACTTCCATGCTAATGAAATTATGGTCCAGGGAGGTTAAAACCTTGTTCAGAGAGTCACACGTTACTAACAGAATTGGAAGAGGGATTCTGATGTCTTATGTTCTGGAGTAGTAAGTAAAAGATCCATCTGTCAGCTACATAAGCAAGAGATCTTACTGTCATGAAGTCTACCTTTCACAGGGAATCTTTGAAGTTGTCTGACCCTTCACTTTGAGGCCAGATGCAGTACATTTTAAAAAATTTAATTTCTTTAGATTTACATTAATAATAACCAGACTCCATTCAGCTGGCATTGATTGATTTGAGTGCTTTTTAACACTCTGAAAAATGTCAAGGTCTCTGTCAGTACTGAAAGCTTATCACCCCATACTGTCTCCCACTCTGAGGGTTACTTTTTCATCTGTGGTGATGTGATGGTTTATCATCTACTGTGATTACACTGGTCTTAGGAACAAGAAATAAAGTTTTCCCCTTGAAATTATAGCACCTACAGGAGGAAAAGACCTGAAATTTATCCAGTCCAACAGGAAACGGAACAATATTCCCATTAGAGAAGTCTGCAAAAGGTGAAATAACTTATTCAGAATCACTTTGTATACATAATGCCCCCTGCCTTTATTCAGGGAGTTGCAATTGCCATGAATGAAGAAGGTGGTCAGTGTAAAGTGGGGATTGTAGCTCTGTTGTATGATACAAGTGGAAAACTTAACAGGAAGGAATAGGGGAAAGAGAAGAGAATGTAATTCTCAGAGTGTGACTGTTGTGGAGCAAACCGCCATAACGAGAATTGGGGCTTGAATCTCCAGGTAAACCTTACCTGGAGGTGCCATCCTGTGGCCCTAGCCATGTCCTCTGCAGAGCTGAGTGAGGGAGGATGAGACCACAGTTGAAGACCGTGGTTCTCCAGGAGCTGTTGGCCTCCTGGCCACTGGGGCCCGGAGTTGACATTGGCATTCTCTCCTTGGCTGGATATGTATCTGCTGCACTCCCACCTTCATGCAAAGCTACCTCTTGAGGTTTGTATCCTGTGCTGTTCTGGTCACCTCCCTGTCCTCTTCCCTCTAGTTCACTGAGGACTTTGGAAGCAGCTGCTCAGTGCCTGAGCTTTCAAGTCAGACCTGGGTTCAAGTCCCAGTTCCACCTTTGCTAATCCTGCGGGCTTTATCATTATCTGGAATTGTTCCACAACTAAAATTTAAAAAATTCATTTAAAAGAACCAGATACTTCTCAGCTTCCTCCTTTGTTTATTCCAACTGTGTTCATTCTTTAATCTCTTTGAGACACCATGTCTTTTCTCTCTGGCGACCATACCTCCCAGGACTTCACTCCTTTCATGTCCAGCCTTGGTTCCATGGCACACCACTCTGAGCACTCCCGTATGTGCACCTGTGACATGAACTTCTGATTGCGGATCAGTCCTCTCACCCGCTGAATGGTGGTGGTTTCTCGGGGCTGAGCATAGAGGACGAAATTGCACAGTTTCATTCCATGGCCTGGTCTGCAGTCTGGTTTGGGTGATCAGAGCTGTTTAGCTGTCCTTTTCACCTAGTGCCTTCCTGTCCTCTACAGGGCTATCCTGAGTCTTCACTGTACCTCTCTGACCTTGTTTTTACTTTATAGAGAAAATGAAGGCATGAGCTTTTTTAGCTTCTCACCCATGTTTGTCTACATTATTGTCTTCCTCCTCCATCATCTCGTATTTAACTTTGTGTCCTCTGTGGCTTGGCACAGAGTAAATACTTAGGAATGTGCATAAAATGAAAAAACTGGAATTGCTACCCAGGGCTCATTCCTTAGTTGGGAAATTAGATTGTAACCCTATTTCTGCCATTCACTGGCACAAGAGAGCCAGGGCAGTTTCCTCCATTGCTCAGGGCCTTGCATTTTAAAGGAGGATATTAAATTTACTTATTAAAGGATGACAGGCTGTTTTGAGGTACAGTCATTCCCCTTTACAGTTACAGGTGGATTAAAATTATGTTCCTACACAATCATCCATTGATGTTGAAATGAGAAAACACATACTGTGCTGATAGTGGCATGGGGTGGCGAGGCAGGGTCTGACCACGTAGGGGCTCACAGCCCAGTGGAGGAGGCAGGTATATCAGCAATTAAAATATGATTAAGAAGGCTTTTAAGAGGAGGAGCTTCTGGAGTGGGTTTTGAAGTGGACTTGTGACATTCCATTGCTTTTTCTACTAGATCTAAATATCCATGTAATATCTGAGTGGTGGTAATAGTGACAATATTGCCATTATTTTGTCTTCTAGTTAGGAGTGTTTTGCTGCCAGAGTAGGGAGGTAAGATTTGGCTGCGGAGCTCCCATGCTACTAGAGGGAATGGGGGGTGAGCAGCTCTGCAAGACTGGGAGCTCCACCTTGCACAGTAGCCATTGCCTGGGAGGCATAATGATTACTGGCAAGATTGCTGCCCTTGGTTATTTTCCTATCTGAGCCCTTCCTGGTTTTAGGGAGAATGTATTGATTTCATGTTTTGGCTTTTCCATCATTGCACTTATCCCTTCTGTGTGCATGTTTGAAATACCAAAGTAAAACATTCCTGTAGCTGGTGCTTTGGAAGGCCTGATATTATAACAGATCTTGCTGTATAAATGTGCTGTTCTTCACATAAAACCAGATACCTTTGACCATAAACTTGGGAATTAGTATTTGGTACCACTAGAATTCTTAAATTTAGTTCATTTTGATTTCTCTTCCATAACAACCCTACTACTCATTTATGTAAAAGCATTTATCTAGTGTTATATTTAAGATACTTTGCTAGATGCCAAGGGGATTTGTAGAGTTCAACATTTTTCACCACGATTTGGATGGATAATCATCTCAGCACAAAGTGGGTTACAGAATTAGAGAAAAGATATATTTTGGCCCCCCTGGCCTGGGAAGGCTTTATGGAGGAGATAATGTTAAAAGTTGGACTGAATAAATCCCTTCACAGAAACATAAAGATGACTTGTACTCAGAAGCAAGTAACTTCTTCCTATTTTCCTCCAAAAGTGAAATTTCCTTTCTGCCAAGTAGTTATCAAAATGAAAACATCTTTAAACAAACTTCTGTATAGTAATTTTCTAACAACTTGAAATACTGGCTTAGAAGAGTCAGATTTATTTTTACTAAGAAACTCTTCCTAAAACAACTTGTATAAATATTAATATATCTTCCTACAGAATATTTTAAATATACACTGAAGATGATTTTATCATAATAAGGAGTTTCTACTTAATTTTTTACATCAGAACTTAAGCATTTGAGTTGAAACTTCATGCTTAGAACTCTTTTAAATTCACATTACTTGTGACTATAAATTTATGCTTTTTAATAACTGATATTCTTTAGAAGTTTCCAGCACATTTGAAAGAAAAAAAAAAAGAAAGAAAAAATAACTGATATTCATATCTGAAGTCTTTTTGCCTCAGACAACTATAAAGAGAAGGACAGTAGAATTAGAGGTTCAATTTGTAGAATGGGTTTGAATAAAGAAGACAGAGTGGTTGGGTCTATGTGTCCTAGAGCAGCAGTCCTAAACCTTTGTGGCACCAGGGACCTGTTTCATAGAAGATAGTTTTTCCATGGGCCAAGGGAATGGGGGGTGGGGTGGGGATTGGTTTCAGTATGAATCAAATGCATTACATTTATTGTGCAGTCAAACCTCTCTGCTAATGATAATCTGTATTTGCAGCCACTCCCTAGCACTAGCATCACCATCTCAACTCCACCTCAGATCATCAAGCATTAGATTCTCATAATTCCCACACAACCTAGAGATCCCTTGCATGTGCAGTTCACAGTAGGGTTTGCACTCCCGTGAGAATCTAATGCCCCTGCTGATCTGAAAGGAGGTGGAGCTTATGGGGAGATGTGAGATGGGGAGTGGCTGTAAATACAGATGAAGCTTCCTTAGATCACCTGCTGTGCGGCCCAGTTCCTAACTGGCCATGGACCCCCACTGGTCCATGGCCCCAGGAGTTGGGGACCACAGTCCTAGAGAATAAAGCTTAATTGTGCCATATTTTCCAGCTATGCAAATTAAGCAAAACCAAAGGCCAGTTCTTTACTTATTATCAGAATTGCTTTCTGGTTGTTTTAACACCCCTCCCCCTCTTTTCTGGTTGAAGCATCTGAATCTTGGAGAAATTGTGTTAACTTGTTCACAGTCACATTGGCTAGGTCTCTTGATTCCTAGGTTTTCTTTACTACAGGGGGGAAAGACGTAAGAGAGATCCTGGAATTTCAAAAATTCATTAAGCTTTGGTTTTTCCCAGCCTGCTGGGAGCTCCTAAAGAATATTGAGTCATGGCTCTTGCTTTCAGGAAGCTTCTGTATGCACGGTTTCCCAAGAATCTTTAGCCAACAGCCAGTGCTCCCTCTAGCTGGCCTCATTGTTTCCTCTCCGTGGTCTCTATTCTGCTTTGTTTTCTCTTATTTGCTCTATTCTTTATTATTTATCTGGTAGGCTGCTTCAGACTCCTTACTACCACCACCCATTTCCTTTCTTTTGATAAACTACTAAATCTTGCTAACACAAAGAAAAGTTCTAAAGGCATCATACTGAAGACATGGCTATTAATTAGATGAGTCAAATTTGGTTTAAAAAAGCTTTTCGAGCTCTGAACATTAAGGATGTTTTCAGTGTCTCCCCCTTCTTTGAAGCAAAAATATTTCTTATTATGTGCACCTTAGTTTCCAGTGTTTCACCTGTAAATATTGCCACTCTAGCTGTATTATTTATTTTGACAAAAGAAAGGAGGCATCTTCAGAGAGAGATTTGCTTTGAGACCAGATGAATCTTCTGATGGGAGAAGCTCCTTCAGTCAGCATGCACCTAACATGTGAGTTTAGGGCTTTCGTGTTACCGGCCTGAGATTTTAAGGTTAATTCAGGTGTGGATGTAAAGAGATATTATTAAATGCAGCATTTTTCTCCCAAATATCTCATTGCCTTTGATGTCACATGGATTTAACTGAGGTTTCTTGCATTCTTTGCAAATGAGACTATATAGGAATGTTCTTTGTCAATTATAAACTACTATAAATGTTGGTTAATTGATTTGGAGGAAATCGCTCATCTGTGTTCATTGCAGCCTGGTTAAATCTGTCAACAAATACTGAGAACAGAGTGGGTGCAAAGCCTGTGTTCTGGCTTCTGTTTGTATCTATTAAAGAATAAACATAGTCCCTGCCCTCAGCTCCCAGCTTCCACTTGAAGTTGTGTAAACAGGCAGTATGGCCCTCCAGAAGTGCAACACTTCCCCCCCCCCTAGGAAAAATCAATTTGTTTATTTAATACTCTTTTTTTCAATTTAATTTGATTTTTTAAATTGACAAATAATTGTACATATTCATGGGGTACATAGTGATTACTGGATACATATAATGTATAGTGATCAGATCAGGGTAATTAACATATCCCATCATCTCAAATATTGTTTGTGTTGGGAACAGTCAACATACTCCTTCTAGCTATTTGAAACTATGTATTACTATTAATGATAGTCATCCTACAGTGATATGGAACACTAGAACTTATTCCTCCTATCTAGCTATGATTTTGTATCCTTTAACAAATTTAATGCTAGTGCTTTCTATGATTTCAGGCAGAGTGGTCATGGTTATAATATTGTCATTGTGATTATAACGTGAAATAGATTTTGTCTTGTTTTGGAATCATCTCACTGGTTCATCTAGGATGCTTTTTGTTGTATTTTATATACCAGTGTAACACCCTGTGCAGAATCCTAACACATAATGTGGAGAGGTTATGCCTGTCCCCAAAGACTTGATGTGGTAAAGGAGAAATACCAAAAGTTAAAGTAAGCTTTTGATAGTTGATTTAACTTCTTTTGCAACTTAGAGACTAGTTTTCCTCTTGTTGGGGCCCAGAACATGATATCCCAAAATATGGCACCTTGGCAATTGAGAGAACTGCAGAAGCAAGAAAGCCCCCCTCTAACCTCCTCCCACCTTTGTCCCCTGAGTCATGGTCATAAAGGAATTCTCTGACCTACCTCACTTTAAAGTAGGTTATATAAGATCCCCATTCCAGGGGCGTCCTGCCCTCACACACAAGCCTTGCTAAGTCCCCACACGCTACTTATTACCATTAGGACATACTTCTGCACAACTGTCCATTCTTCACTGAACCTAAGCATAAAAACACAGGTTCCCTGGGACTTGGGGTCTCCATTTCTGAAGGCTCTTGTGTCACATAAAACTTTGGTTAAATAAATTTGTTATGATTTTCTCTTGTTAATCTGTATTTTGTTATAGGGGTGTCAGCCATGAACCTTGCCATGAGTGAGGAAAAGATAACTACTTTTTCTCCCTTATACTCTGTTACTCAAGAGCATTTAATTTAAAGAAATGACAGCTCACATTCTCTACTTTTTCAAAGACTTATTCTTAAGTATTTTAATCCAGCCACATATTTGTTCTACTTGCTGTTGAAGAGGCTAAGGTTTTTATGAGGCAGAACTTGAAGGATTCTTTTTTTTTTTATATCATTATATTATGGGGCACAAATGTTGTTAGGATTACATATATTGCCCCTGCCAACCCCCCCCCCCCAGAGCTTCAAGCATGTCAACCCTCTGGAGGTGTGTGTCACACCCATTATGTAAGTATACACTCTTCCCCTCCCTACCACCCGATAAAAGATTTTTTTTTTTTTGACATTTTGGTTACATTATATTTCTTTGCCTCTCCATAAGAAGGGTTAGAGGTATTCCCTCCCCCCCACAATGCTCGCCATATCCCAAGGATGTGGGTCTGCCTCCCCCCCCACACTCCCTGATGAATACTACCACCATTTGAGCACCATTTGAAGGATTCTTTTTGGCCAGCATTTGAATTATACCTGTGCCTTTGGTCTGTAATATATGCATGTAAAAAAGGACAATATTTCTTATCTTTTATGCTGTGATACTTGTTCATAAGTACTTCTTGACCACACGTATAGTTCTCTGGTAGCAACTTGATAGCTCTGCCAGTTTCTTTTCAGTGTGTTGGGCTTGCCATTTAATCAGTTGGGTCTCAATTACTGTGTCTGGAGGGCTGGTTTACATCATTTCTATTTGGTTCCCAT
Organism: Cheirogaleus major; assembly: GCA_963574435.1. Lineage (NCBI taxonomy): Eukaryota > Metazoa > Chordata > Mammalia > Primates > Cheirogaleidae > Cheirogaleus > Cheirogaleus major. The sequence goes on along the minus strand of CAUYPO010102518.1, from coordinate 33,345 downwards.
CCATGACAGGTCAGTGTTCACCCTTTCGGGGGGAAAAATGGCAATAGTTGCAGTTGCTGTGGGAAGGGAAGTGTGTGGTGGTTCAGGGAAGGAGAGCCTGCTGGCTGCCACCCAGGTGGGCCTCAAGGTGGCATTCCCATTGAGGGCTTTCACATTGTCTTCCTTTGGGTCCTCAAAGGAGGGGGGGGGGTCAGAAGCTCACGATTCTCCGCTTCTTAAATGGATGACTCACTTGGCAAAGTGACTCCCTTTAACAAAGCTCACAAGAGCTTTTGTTTAAAGCTAGAGCACTGGTTTATTAATTTACTTCCAGAATCATATCTGTCAACAGGCCAAACAGTTGTGTGGACTAGACCGGTACCCTCTCTCCTTACCGTTGGTAGGCTAAGAAAGGAGCCAAATTCTGTGGTGCCTCTCTGTGAGAGCAGAATCGGAACAAAGGGAAGTAGTTGCATCATGCCAATGTTTAATAGAACCCAGCTCCTACAGCCTGATGCATCCACTTCCAGAACTGGATGTGGGGGAGTGTGTTTTTAAGTTCATAGATACTGTCAGGTATGCCAGGTAATCGTCTCTGGAATATACCTCAGGTGTTGGCTCCTCCAGCCTGTTATTACAGCTGCTTTTTCTGACCATCCACCTTCAGATGGGCACAGTCTTTAGTTGATGAATATCAAGTTACCATTATGGGTTTTAGGTCACAGACTTCCAGGTGACTTTGTATAGCTCCACTCTGATCTGTTAATCTCTAAATTTAACTTGCTGGGAAGGCTTACTTTTTTCCTTTCCAGTTTGTGGATGGTGGGGATGGTTCTTTATTTTTGCACTCAGGTGTGACTGGGTTAAAGTTTCTCCAAGTTACAGTTTAAAAAGCTTTTAGAATATAAAATTTAAGCTCTTTCCCTTGAGTTTCTATTTATGGAAGAAAACAGGAATTGGAAGAAAAAAAATACAGCAGATATTTGATAGCCTCTTTCACTTAAGACCACTGATGTGGAAGATGTGACTATCCTGATAACAGCCGAGCTTCTCAAAGTAGGCAAACAAGGTGTCTGGGATGAGATACCAAAGTCAGTGTCACCTAGTATTTGAACCGTGGGGTGTGTACTCTGAATGGCAGGGTAGATCTGCTGCAAATTGCTGATGACCTGGGTGATTAATCAGGGGCAGCTTCATGGACATGGTGGGGCCTGAGCTGGTTGGTGATCAAGGTAAATACAGAGCTGTGGGAGAGTTCACCAAGGCGTGTGCAGGGAACCTTGGACAAGCTTTGATAGCATTGCTCTGTCTATATTTGTCTTTTATAAGTATGTAGTCTTTGCTAAGTTGCAAACCCGAAAGGTTTGATTTGAAGAAGAAAACGTCTGTGCTTACCAGGCATCTGTTTATTTATTATTTTATTTTGCATACCATTTTTTTATACTACAACATTTTGCATTGTTTCTTTCAAGTGTGACTCTTCAGAAAAATTTGTGTTACCATAGTTCCCCTCCTGGAAACTCACTGTGGCCCTCTTCCAGGTTTCACGTTTGCCCTTTAGGTGAAACCTAACTCTTTTCACCAGGAGTCATTCAAAAGAAAGAATTAGGCTCTAATGTGTGTAAAGACTTGTTTGTAAGATGATTTAACCCTAATAACCTTCAGTGTGGCTTTCTTCAAATTATACCTAAGAAATTATTCTCCTCCTATCTCTGTTTTGTTTGTTTGATCGCTGTTTGCCCAGAGCTTTCATTAATCTGGGAAGAGAGGCTGGCCTGCTGGGATGGAGGAAGGCAGAGCCTTGCTGGGAGCCTGCACATGTGGGTTCTGGCCCTGCTGTTAATTAGCTGCATGACCCGTGGGCAAGTCAGCCTCCCTGGGTCTCTCTGTTTCTTCATCAGTAAAACAAAGGGCTTGGAAAAATAAATACAGGCCTGGACCAAATGATAACAAAGGTCACTCCATGCTACATTGTGTGATTCTGTGAATGGCAGCACATTTCAGTGGGGCCCCACAACACCTCTGTTCACTCTGCGGGTTGAGAGGTGATGTGGGGTGGATATTACACTGAGGCTGCATGAAGCATGAAGCATGCTGACTACGCAAGTCTGGGAGCCTCCTGAGTGCATTTCTCCCTCTTGCCCCCATGCTCTCTTCCTCTCTCTCCTCCTTCTTCCTTCCCTTCCCCTCTTGCTCCTCCCCACTCCCTCTCCTTTCTTGTCTGTTTACTAGTAACTTCCTCGCCTTCTGCTTTCCTCTCTCAGTGCGTTAGCAAAGGTGTGATGGGTTAACACAACCCGGTAAGAGTTGTTACTGTTTGGAGTTGTCCAGCTATGTCATCTGAGTTTCTAGTGGGGGAGAGAGAGCCAAAGGAGGCTAACTTCATGATGAAATAATGGTGCTTTTGTCTGTCTCTTGCTGTGGAGATGGTTTCATGTTTCATCTTAGGCCTGGGCCATTGTGGTGTTTTCACAAGCTCAAAACAATCCTGCTTAAAAATGCAGTTCATTATTTAAAGGATTTGGTCATAATGCCATAGGCCTATTCTACCTACCTTCCTGTTCCCAACACCCCAAGGTCATAACTATATATAGTAAAAACCCACTGCGGTGTGTGCTGTTTAATCGGCTCCGTTGATCAGGGTTAAAATGTATTCCCACTGTATTTATTTTGCAAATGCTTATAAGATATGCTTCATTTCATAACCTTCCAAAATGTTTTTCTTATAGTTATAATTTGTAACACCTGTAAAACATTGCCTTTGACCGCATAGCTTCCTTCTTAACCATTATCTTTTTGATTCTGTGTTTTAGTGTTTTCTTCTTTTGATGAACTGAGATCGGGAGACAGTATTTCTGTGCCAAATCTCTTACAATACTGTACCCAGGTTTAGCCTCATAACCTTAATTAGATGTGGAATGCCAAGAATGCACTATTGTGTTTTTTAAAATTTTATAACAAGACAGTGAATTTCTGATTACTTCATTGAAAGTTACAAAACATTCGTCATGTCTTTAGCATTCAGTTTCCCATCACAGTTTATTCACAGAAAATTAATGTAAAACTCAAGTACCTTCATAATATCCTAAGCAATCTGCTTGAATACAAGTTTCCTCTTATATCAATATGCAAGTTATTATGCAAGAACCTTTAAATCCTCTTCTCTCTTTTCTCTTTAGAAACAAAAGAGTGTTGAAAATGTTAAAGGCTGTGCTGAAGAAGAGCCGAGAGGGAGGAAAGGGAAGCAAGAAGGAAACAGGTATGTGCAGGAGAATGAGCTGACTCACTCCAGGCTGGGTAGGTTCACTGCTTTGGGACTAGGTCAGAGAGGGCGACCTGGTTAGAACAAACAGCAGACTACAGGCTATGAGAAATGAAATAATAAAAAAAATATATATATGTATGTAAAATTTCAAAATATTAAGAGAGTATAAATAAACTCATTGTATAATGCTGAAGTCAGGGGTTTTAGTGTGCCTGTCACCAGGGTAGTGTTTATTGTACCCAATAGGTAAGGTTTTATCCCTCATCCCCCTTCCTTTTACGCCCCTTCTTGGTTTCCAATGCTCTTTACATCTCTTCGTGCCTGTGTGTGCCTATCATTTAGCTCCCACTTATTAGCGAGAACATGTGGTGTTTGCTTTTCTATTCCTGAGATACTTCACTTAGGATATAGTCTCCAGTTCTATCCAAGCTGCTGCAAAAGACATCATTTCGTTCCTTTTCATGGCTGAGTAGTACTCCATGACACACACACACACACACACACACACATATACACACATACATAGACACACACACACACACCCCACATTTTCTTTACCCACTCTTCTGTTGATAGGCACTTAGGTTGATTCCATGTCTTTGCAGTTGTGAATTGTGCTGTAATAAACATTTGAGTGCATGTGTATTTTTGATCAAATGATTTCTTTTCCTTTGGGTAGATACCCAGTAGTGGTATTGCTGGATCAAATGGTAGGTCTACTTTTAGTTCTTTGAGGAATCTCTCTGCTGTTTTCCATAGGGGTTGTACTAATTTGCAGTTCCGCCAACAGTGTGTGAACATTCCTTTTTCTCAGCTCCCGTGCCAGCATCTATTATTTTTTGACATTTTTAATAATGGCCATTCTGACAGGGGTAAAGTTGTATCTCATTGTGGTTTTAATTTGCATTTCCCTGATGATTACTGATGTTGAACATTTTTTCATATGTTGCCCATTTGTCTATCTTTTTTTGAAAAACTTCTGTTCATGTGTTTTGCCCACTTTTTTTGAAACAGGGTTTTGCTCTTTTGTGCAGTGGTGTCATCGTAGCTCACTGCAACCTCAAACTCCTGGGCTGAAGTGATTCTCCTGCCTCAGCCTCCAGAGTACCTGGAACTACAGGCATGTGCCACCATGCCTGGCTAATTTTTCTATTTTTTGTAGAGATGGAGTCTCACTCTTGCTCAGGCTGGTCTCAAGCAATCCTCCTGCCTTGGCCTCCCGGAGTGCTAGCATTACAGGCTTGAGCCACTGCTCCTGACCCTTTTGCCCACTTTTTGATAGGGTTGTTTGTTTTTTTCTAGCTGATTTGTTTGAGTTATTTGTGGATTCTGGATATTAGGCCTTTGTCAGATATATAGTTTGTGAATATTTTCTCCCATTCTGTAGGTTTTCTATTCACTCTGCTAAATATTTCCTTTGCTGTGCAGAAGCTCTTTAATTTAATTAAGTCCCATTTATTTATTTCTATTGTTGCTGTATTTGCCTTTGGTGTCTTAGTTATAAATTCTTTTCCTAGACCTATGTCTAGAAGAGTTTTTCCTATGTTTTCTTCTAGAATTTTTATGGGTTCATGACTTAAATGTAAGTCTTTAATCCATCTTGAATTAATTTTTGTATATGGTGATAGATAGGGGTCCTGTTTCATTCATCTGCATGTGGCTATCCAGTTTTCCCAGCACCATTTATTGAATAGGGTGTCATTTCTCCACTGTATGTTGTTGTCTGCTTTGTTGAAGAACAGTTGGTTGTATCTATATGGTTTTATTTCTGGGTTCTCTGTTCTGTTCCATTGGTCAATGTCTCCACTTTTATACCAGTACCGTGCTGTTTTGGTTATTATAACCTTGTAATATAATTTGAAGTCAGGTAATGTGATGACTCCAGATTTGTTCTTTTTTTTTAAGATTGCTTTGGCTATTCTGGCTCTTTTTTTGCTTACAAATGAAGCTTATGATTATTTTTTCTAGGTCTTTGAAATATAATGTTGGTATTTTGAAAGGAATTGCCTTGAATCTGTAAATCACTTTGGTCAGTATGGACATTTTAACGATGTTGATTTTGCCATTCTATGAGCATGGGATGTTTTTCCATTTGTGTCATCTACAATTTCTTTCATCAGCGTTTTGTAGTTCTCCTTGTAGCGATCTTTCACCTCCTTGGTTAAGTATATTCCTAAGTATTTTATTTTCTTTGTTGCTATTGTAAATGGTATTGAGTCCTTGATTTGACTCTCAGCTTGTCTGTTATTAGTATGTAGAAGTGCTATTGATTTGTGTACATTGATTTTGCAATGTGAGCTTTTGCTGAATTTATCAATTCTAGAAGTCTTTTTGTGGAGTAGAGTTCTAGATACAAGATCATATGATCAGCAAATAGGGATAGTTTGACGATCTCTTTCCTGATTTGGATGCCTTTTATTTCTTTCTCTTGCTTGACTGCTCTGGCTAGGGCTTCCAGTACTATGGTGATTAGAAGTAGTGACAGTGGGTACCCTTGTCTTGTTCCAATTCTTAGAGGGAATGCTTTCAACTTTTCCTCATTCAGTATGATGTTGGCTATGGGTTTGTCATATATGGCTTTTATAATTTTGAGGTATGTTCCTTTATGCTCAGTTTATTGAGGGTAGTTATAATCATGAAAGAGTGCTGGATTTTATTGAATGCTTTTTCTGCATCTGTTGAGATGATCATATATGGTCTTTGTTTTTGTGGTGAATCACATTTATTGATTTGTATATGTTGAACAATCCTTGCATCCCTAGGATGAAACCCACTTGATTGTGGTAAATTATCTTTTTGATGTGCTGTTGAATTTGGCTTGCTAGTATTTACCTGAGGATTTTTGCATCTGTGTTCATAAGGGATATTAGTCTATAGTTTTCTTTTTTTGTTGTATCTTTTTCTGGCTTTGGTATCAAGGTGATACTGGCTTCACAGAATGAGTTAGGATTCTCTCCTCCTTGATGTTGCAGAATAATTTCTGTAGGACAGTTACCTGTTCTTTGTAGGTCTGGTAGAATTTGGCTGTGAATCCTTCTGGTCTAGGGCTTTTTTTGGTGGGATATTTTTTATTGCTGCCTCAGTCTTGCTGCTAGTTATTGGTCTGTTCAGGGTTTCTATTTCTTCCTGATTCAGGCTTGGGAGGTTGTGTGTTTCCAGGAATCTATTCATATCCACCAAATTTTCTAGTTTGTGTGCATAGTGACTTTTGTAGTATTCACAGGTGATATTTTGTATTTCTGTGAGATCACTTGTAATGTCTCCTTTTTCATTTCTAATTGAGCTTATTTGAGTCCTTTCTCTTGTTTCTGATTAATCTGACTAGTGGTCCATTGATTTTATTTTTTCGAAGAACTAACTTTTTGTTTCATTGATCCATTGTATTTTTTGTTTGTTTGTTTGTTTCCATTTTGTTTAGTTCTGCTTTGAGCTTTATTCTTTTCTTTTACTGGCTTTGGGTTTGTTTTGCTCTTATTTTTTCTAGTTCCTTGAGATGTGACATTAGGTTGTTAATTTGTGATCTTTTTGACGTAAGCATTTAAAGCTATGAACTTTCCCCTTAGCACTACTTTTTCTGTATCCTATAGATTTTTGAAAGCGTGTGTCCCCTTTGTCATTCAGTTCAAAGAATATTTTGATTTCCATCTTAATTTCATAATTGACCTAGGGATTCTTCAGCATCACATTGTTTAATTTCCATGACTTTTTGTGGATTTGAGAGTTTCTCTTGGAATTGATTCTAGTTTTATAGCATTAAAATAAAGCTAGTGGTCTGAGAAGATACATGGTGTCGTTTAGATTTTTCTGAATTGCTGAGACTTGTTTTGTGGCCTATGATATGATCAATCCTCCCATGTGCTGATGAGAGGAGTGTACATTCTGTAGTTTTGGGGTAGTATGTTTTATAAATGTTTGTTAGGTCCATTTTTTCTAGAGTCCCAACTTAAGTTCAGTGTTTCTTTGTTGGTTTTCTGCTTTGATGATGAAAAACATTTCTGAGCTTTCTTATGAGAAGTGACTTTGAGAATTAAGTTTGGGTGTGAATTAAGTCCTTCCCCAGAAGACTATAAAGGTTCATAATTTTAACAGGTCCTTCAAATCTGGAGGGAGTCAAAGCTAAAGACATTGAGGGATAGCAGGTGTGTTCAGGAATTTGGTTGCTAGAAAGCCCTTTCCCTTTTTCCACATTCGATTACATTTTATATGTTTGACCAACTGCTGGCTGACTGGTCCTCATCTTTTTGGGTATCAAATTTTACTCCTAACAGGTGTAGCCCCACTTAATGCCAGACTGCTAGTTTTCATTATGATGAAAGCTACTTAATTTGGCTTGGATTTCATTCTCGTTTGTAGAGTTCTGATGCATGTGGTCATTGTGACTCTAGTAGCATTCCATTCCATGTGATAACCTCCTCTGAGGTTATTTTGGTGAACACTCAGTGCCATACCCTTTTTCTCTTGCTAGAAAAACTACATATTGTCTAACTATATTGCACAATAAAAATCTGTTAGAGTAAATTGACTTCCCTGAAATGTTGTATTTCCCCCTGTAAACTCATGTTAATCCAGCCTTGTTGGAGAGTGGATGGTTTTTTGAGTTACATATTGAATAACATTTCAGTTTTAATTTTTGTTAAAAGTATGCTTGTTACTGAAACATCATGAAATTATCATTAACTCTTTAATTCAAAAGATCTTGTAATGCCTTCTTCTAATATTGTTAGTATCTGTTGTTTCCGTACTTACATAAGAGGATAAGTGGATTTCTACACTTTTTGGTTATATAGAACTTAGACAAAATTTCTGTTTATTACTAATTATCCCTTAAATGAAGTCTGCAAAATGGCAAACTCAAGATAGAGCCTTTATTTTAATATTGCTGATAAGATTCCATTATCAGCTTCTTATCAATGCCTGGGTAAGCAGACACAAAGAAAAGAAGAAACCAGGTTTTAATGATATAAACAAGAGACCATCGTTAGCTCTTAACCTTAGAAAATCAACCCCTAGCTTTGAATAATTAATTAGAATTGTTACTATGGAGAAATTTCAGTTCACATAATTTCTATCTAGGGAGACATTCACCCTCTGCTGGATCAAGGCCAAAATGTCTTTCTCATTAGTTTTCTGAAAGCTGTTTAAAAAAAACAAAAAAAACCCCACAAACTTTTTTCAATTTTGGTTCATCTGACACCAATCCTAGGAACTTTTTTATTTGCTTCTATAGAAGCCTTTGTAATTTCCAGGGTAAAGTTAGATCCTAAACTGTCTGTTTGGCTGAAGCTGCCAACCATGGATTATTTTCTCAGGGCCAGGGTCCCTAAGCCAAAACTCCCTGGTCAGTAACAGTCTTTCAAAACAGACCTACCATCGTCTTTGACCAATGCCAGACTCATGTGAAATAACAATATATTAATGATTGTTAGCACCCCTGCCTTTCGTACTGGCCAAACAGACACGTAGTTTGTGTTTGAAACTTTTCTAAATTTCAGAGCATGTGATTTGGGGTTTATTCTCCCTTTGGTCTTTAAAAGCAACTACTGCTTTTTCAGAATTATTTCTTCATAATAATTCCCACCCTGTGGCTTTTTCACTAATATAAACCAACTTGAAAGAGCAATGGGAACATTTCTCATAAAACATGTGTATGGTATATGCCTTTTTGCTCTTAACTAGAACCTGGTTGTGTTAGGAACAAAGCAGATGGAATTTTAAATCCTGATGAAGTTATGTCACAAGAAGATTGGGGAAAGTACTTGGAAATTTGACCACTCATATGTTGAGTTCTGTGCCAACTCTCATTATATGAATAAATCATGGCTAAGTTTCTCTATAAATTAAAGCTGGCTAATCCGAGACTGCTCTGAAACTTGGGTAATAATGTCTCCTGCAATATGGAAAAATTTTGCTCTACTGTTTCCAATTAAAAACAAAGACACAAAATTCATTTTTAAGTACTTGAACTTGCAATCATAGAAATTAAGGAAATATTTATGTCTAAAACGTTGAGTTCTGTTTTTCATATCCTTTGTAGATTGTTTTTACAGACAATCATTTACTACACTTTTATGTTATACCATTTTGAGAATTTGGAAAACATAATCACTGAATTAAATTTAGTATTACTCAAAAGAAACCAAATATTTTTCAGAAGTATTGAAAAGTTATTCCTTCAATAATCCCTAAAATAATGTCACATATATCTACTGTAAACTGTTGGTAAAATTTTAGCAGGTAGTGAAATTCCAGTTATATGTATATAAGGATATTTGAAATGTTATATATAGTGATATTTAAACTATTGAAAACATTGAATAAGCTCTAAAAATAATCAGCAAAAATTTTTTTCATGATTATTGTTTTTTTCCTAGGAAATGCTTATAGCTAGGCAAAAATGTTTTTTGGAGGCTAGAGAGGCATGTTGGAGAATGCAATATTGAAAACTTTAAAATGTTTTTTCAGAAAGCATATTCACCTTGTTTCTGCTTTTCCATCAGTGCAAATGATTACTGTATTTCTCTTGACCTTGAATTAGGCCTAAGGGAGCAAAAATCAATATTAAACCATAGTGTGGGGAGGGCCAAACGAGGGCATCTATTTTTTTCTCTCCCTGCTTTATGTTAGGGCCTTGATCTAAAACAAGCAAATGAGGTGCTGTGTTTATTTTAAAGCTCTCCAGAGAGGATATACAACCTTTACCACACGTTTTACCATTTTAAGTGACCTTTACTATCAGAAAGTATTCATGTTACTAATATTAAACTGTTACTTAGTTTAAAAATTAAATAATTACTGCACTCTTAAGATTTGGAGTGTTCTGATATCAAATCTGGAGCTAATAAGAGTTAAGAGTGGAAACAGCCACATAGAAAGTTAGTATCTTTTTTTTATAACACCATTGTTCAGAAAATGAATAGGAAAAAAGTTCCATTTTACAATAGTAACAAATGCTTTAATGATCAGCCTAAGAAGAAATTTGCAAGCCTTATATTGAAGAAAATGATAAAACTTTACTCAAACACTTAGAGAAAGTCCTGAATAAATGGGAAGAAATACCGTATTCCTGAATAGGCTGATTGATTTTTTTAAACTGCCTCTTCCTTAATTATCTATATATTCCATTTAATCCCTGATGCAATCCCAGCTAGTTTTTTTAAAAGATTTTATTTTTAGGACAGTTTTAGGTTCTCAGCAAAATTGAGTGGAAGGTACAGAGATTTGCCTTTACACATGCATAGCCTCCCCCATTATCAACATTCCCCTCCCAGAGTGGTACACTTGTTACAATCAGTGAACCTATATTGACACATTATTATCACTCAAAGTCTGTAGTTTACATTAGGGTTCACTCTGGTGATGTAATACATTTAATGGATTTGGATGAATGTTTAATGACATGCATTCACCAGTATAGTATCATGCAAAGTAGTTTCATTGCCTTAAAAACCCTGCCCTTTTTTTTTTTAAACACAACATAAAATTGATTTAAAAATTCTGGAAAAGAAAAAGCTTAAGGAAAGTCAAAGAAAATTTGAAAATGCAGTGCAGCTGCATTTAAGTGGCTGAGTCTGGTTCACATGCCTGGGTTCTAGCTGCATGTGAGACTGGAAGAGTGTGTTTGGACTTCTTAGCTTCTATAGGGCAAAATAGGCAGTGTGGAGGATCCTTCAGTCATAGACATTGGGCAGGTTCGCTCCCCTTCAAAAACTAACAGAGCACAGATATCTAGTACAGCTCATTATAATAGCTGTTACTTCTACACAGCAAATGAATGGCTCAGCTTGTGTTTTCTTTACTGGTCTCTAAGAAATGAAACAATTTATCTAACATCTGTGATATAATTAAAGCTCAGAGTTGGTAGTGCTTTTTTTCTTTGAATTCTGGAGACTTTGGCCTCACTCTGGAAGCATTAGATGGGCAAGGCCTCTTGCCCTCCCTGGAGAGGGCTGGTCCCTCACTATTCCTCTCTGTCCCTTCTTCAGTCTTGAATTCATCATGTTTTACCCTAACTCTACTAGTCATTCGGTATTGGTGTGGAAGTAGGTCCAAGTTGAGGCAGAAAAGCAAAGTTCAGTGAGCTCTTAATTGTGGTATGCCTCAATTAAAATGTAGACCGATTAAGGAACAGTTTCTTTATGTGCCAAAATAATAACTTTTTATTAGTCTTTTCCTTTCAGTTTAATTATTTGTATCCTTTTTTTTTCCAGCAGGGGGGCTTAATTTGGAGCAACTTATTAAAAAAGCCATTTGACCTTTACGTTTCCATCATTAAAACCCAGGTGGTTGGCTAAATAAACTTGTAATGATGTTAATTAAGGCATTGGATAGTCTCTAAGCCTGTGTATGTACTGAATTAATCTGTTAGCTTTGCATCTCATTCTTCACTTTGAATTTGAAGTAAAAGGAAGCTGTTTGCCTCTAAAGTTTAAAAGCCATTGATGTGATTGTTAAACTTGGTATTTTAAGCCATTCCAGGCTGCAGTCTGGCTTGCAGTGGTACCTTCTAAAAATGCCTCTATACAAACGATGCTTTGTTTTATGCGGAAAATATGAAGCTGCTTTTGATTACCCTGTGCTGCCATTGCCCATTTTCTGTGGTTGTAGACTATTATTTAGGAATTTAGTGCAGTGACTTGTCTTGCTGAGCTATGGATATTTGGTATCTTCTTGTTAACGGACTCCAAAAAGGTTTCCCAAGCAACAAAACAAGCAGAAATAGTTTAGTTTAAAGGTATTGTATTTCTCTTTACCAGGACATCTAAACAAATTCTGTAAAATATTAGGACATGATTTAAACGTAGAATGGAACGAGGTTGGTTTTTAATAGGAGCAGGAATGCTGTTTGATCAGTTCCTTCATCAGTTTTTCTCTTTGTCCTCTCATGAATGTCGCCAAGTCAAGGAAAAGCACAGACTTCGGAATTGGAGGACACAGATTCAAATCCCAGCTTGATCACCTCCTATTTAACTTGAACTTGGACCAATTTTCTTTACCTTGATAAACCACCTTAGAGGGATGTTGTCAAAGTTAAATAAAACAACCTTTCTGCAAAAGCATCTTAGCTTGACATTTAGCTTCTGCTGGATACCCAGTAGTACATCTTTTCTTTCTTGAGAAAACTGTATGGTACCTTAAAGAATAAACAAAACTGCTTTTGAAACCTCTTGTTTTTTCCCTGTTAAAGAGAAGGCAGGACTGATCTCAGGCAGAGTGATGTTCTAGAAGCTTCTTTTCATGACTTCTTATTCCCAAATACTCTGGCATCTACTTTGAGTACTAACGGCTCTTCTCCCATCTTTATCCTTTCTCTGATAACATGCATGTAGGTGGCTGTAATGGTTAGAGACCTTGTCTAGAGTCTTTGTAGATCATGGAACTGGCAGAAAGCAGAGGCCAAGAGCCTGGAAGCAAACTTCAGGTTAAGGATGGAAGAGGGCCATGTGCACACTGCTGTCTTCCTGATTATTGTGCGTTTATTTCCTTTACTAAAATCAAGCAATTTAAATGTTAATGGATATTTTCTTTCTGAGGGCTTTTCCCCCCAAGCCCCCACCTCCCACCACAGAAGCAAATTTTCTTTTTTTTTTTTTTTTCTTTAAGACAGAGTCTCGCTCTACTGCCCCAGGTAGAGTGCAGTGGCATCATCATAGCTCACTGCCACCTCAAACTCCTGAGCTTAAGCGATCCTCCTACCTCAGCCTCCTGAGTAGCTGGGACTACAGGTGCATGCACCACCACACTGGCTAATTTTTTTCTATTTTTAGTAGAGACAGGGTCTCTCAGGCTGATCTCAAACTCCAGAGCTCAAGCAATCCTTTCACCTCGGCCTCCCAGAATGCTAGGATTACAGGTGTGAGCCACTGTGCCCAGCCTAACAAATTTTCTTTATAATTTTTGTTATAGAAAACTTCTTTCCAAGTACCAGACATTAAAAGTGTTTTTATTTTTGATAGAAAATTTTCTTGTTCTCTTAGTCTGCTCAGGCTACCATAACAAAATACCATTGTCTAGGTGGCTTAAACAACAGCAATTTATTTCTCATAGTGCTGGAGGCTGAAAGTTTGAAATTAGGTTGCAGCACGGTCAGGTTCTGGTGAGGTCCCTCTCCCTGTGTTCTCCCATGGCTCTGGGAGAGAGAGCGAGCAAGCTCTCTGGTCCCTCTTATACGACTACTAATCCCATCATGAGGGGCCCACCCTCATCTGAAGGAACCATCCAGTCTGATCTCATTTAACTGAATTTATGTCCCAAAGGCCCTATCTCCAAAAACCCTCACACTGGGGGTTAGGGCTTCAACATTATGAATTTTGAGGGGACACAATTTATCCATGGTACTTTATTCTGATTATAAATGTAATACTGTATTTCATTGATTATAAAACACACCATTATTTTATGTACTGCTACGGAAGAAAAAATTGCTGTTAACTAAAGTGCCATAGTATTTTATCACTTAGAATGTTTGTTATACTTAAGACTTCCCTTAAGTAACTTCAGAGAAGTAAAGAGAACAAATATCAGTCTTTGAATCAATGCCCAGTATGTATATGCTCATTGTAGAAAGCTTGGAAAGCACTAAGAATAAGGAAAAAAACCAAGATATTCTATATTTTTTGCTTTATCCTTTTAAAATATCATTAGTCTATGAAAAATGCCTAATATTTTGTTGTATTACTATACCATGGTTTTACGTGGGCCCATTTTGTTTCCATATATTTTCTCATTCATTGAAAAGCCCTCTGGAAAATACATGCCATTGTATGAATTACTGATTATTTTAGTAGAATATGTTCTTAGGCATGGGATTAATAGTGAAAGGAAATGAACTTTGTATAAGCTCTTAGTGCCTCTTGCCAAATTGTTTTCCAGAAATACTGTATTGGTTGCCACCTGTGTCAACAGTGCATGGTTGTGCCTGCTTTACATGATTCTTATTAGTATTGGGTATATTGTGGATTTTAATAATCCTTGCCACTTGTATAGGTTAAAATATGTATTTCATTGTTTTTAATTAGCATTTCTTTGAGGTCGGTAGGCCTCTTTAAGTATTTAGTGCTCATTTATATTTCCCCTTCAATGATTTTCATTTCTTTTCATGCTCTTGTATGTTTTTTCTGTTGGGAATATGAGAGACGTTAATCTGGGTCTTCCCTTTCCTAGTGTGGCTGTTGGTGTGTAGTGGTGGGGTTTTTATAGAAAGTCACTCTTGGGGGAATTTTCACTGAAGTCACTTACGGTGAAACTGTCTATGTTAGATGGATAAAAGTGTCTTTCTGTATTGTTAAATTTCATATTTGTGCTGAGGCTGGAGATCCACTAGTCTTATTGGCTTTATATTCAAGAATTTATGAAGAAACCAAAATAACTATAAAAGCAACTAAAATGAGTCATCAAGTTGTCCGCAGTATGTGATAACATTCTGCCTCTGTGCATAGGCCAAAAAGTCAAGATGTGCCAGAAACCTGACTCCTGGTGAGTTCCTAACAGCAGGTGGGGTTAGTTCCAGCAACATCTTCTTAGTACATTGCTGTATTCTTAAGTGCAAACTTTTATCCATGGCTGCATATTATCCCTATTGTATACAGGGATTCTTTTTCAAACTATGATAAAGGAATGAAGTTTTAAAGTTTTAGATCAAGTTTTAGATCAAGAAGGATGTTAGTTCAGTTTCATTTTTTGAGAAGTATTTGGGAAAAGAGGCATTGAGCAATTGCCCAAAGTCATATAGCTAGCTAAAGCAGTTGATAGGATGAAAGTATAGTGGTTTTTTTCCTTTTATTTTTCTTTTTTGCTTTCTTTTTTCTATAAATCAGGGAACAAAGTATAGTTTATTTTACTGCAAATGAGTTTTTTGTACCATGTCTCTGGCCGGCCGCCTTTATGTCTTGCAATGAGTAAATATAAAGGAAAACATCTCTATGTTATATCTCTGTCCCTGAGACAGAAGATAGTAGATTTATTATTTATAATTTTTCTCTTTAGGGATGCTTATTATGACTTTTTTTTTTCTTCTCTAGATTTTTCTTTTTCCTAGAAGGATTGTTTGAGATTCTTACATGGTCTTAATCTAGACTCAGAGTCACTGAGTAATATCTATATTTCTTTTTCTATATCTTAAAGTCAAGTTTTGCTTAATATCCTTGAGAATGCTAGGATTTAATCCATCCTGTTCTGAAAACAGTTGTTTGGTAAAACCATTCAAACTTCATAAATGTAATGGTTAAATATAGTGCACAGTTATAAAAAAAAACTGTATGATGTTATTAAAGAAAAAGAACAAATAGCATCCCTATTTCTTCTTTGCTTCCTTTTCATTCCCCAAAGGCAACAAATGTTAAATTTCTTGTTTGATCTTTCTAGATATTTGCTATGCATATACATGCATATGTTCACATACCTGTACATCTACACAAATCCTTAAGAAACCCCACATAGACTTTACCATGCATTTTATTCTGTAAACTACAATGTTGACTGAATGCATTTTTAGGTATTTTTTCGTATTAGCACATTGTCAATATATAGACTTCTAAAAAGTTGCTCAGTATTACATTGGGTGAATTATACTCTAATTTATTTCGTTATTCCCCTGTTAATGAACACTTGAGTTGTATCTTTTTTGTTATTACAAATCAGTTCTGGAGTGAATCTCCTTGTGCATCACTGCCTGTGCTTTCATAAGAATAGTGGTAAGAAAAATTATTGGGTAACAAGTTTGTTCATTTATAATTTTTCTAATTGTCTTTTGAAAAAGTGGTGTTAGATTTACAGTTCCTCCAGCAATATATGAGGATACTTGTATATTCAAATCCTCACCAACATGGATTATAGTAGTCTGTTTCATTTTTGCCAGATGATAGGCAAAAATTGTATCTTGTTTTTAATTATGCAATTCTTAATAAATTCAAACACAGTTTTGTATGTTTATTGGCCAGTTGAAACTATACTGCCTGGGTTTGTATCCTTGCTCCACAGTTTACTAGCTGTATGAATTTAGGCAAATCACTTAAGCTTTCTGTACCTCGTGGTTCACTTACGAGGATTAAGTGAATTAATATTTATGAGGTGCTTAAACCCTTGCTTGGCACATAGTATATGTCATATAAGTATTTGTCAAAAATAAATAAAAATTCAAATTGTTTACTCTGTCTTGCCTGTTTCTTTACCTGTTTTTCTGTTGGGTTCAGTAGCTATTTTCATATTTTGGTAAGTGGTTAACTATTGATTACTTACTAAAGTTCTAAGTGAGGCAAACATATGTGTCTTGTTTAATGTTGATTTATTGTATAAAGCCTGAAAAGATTCATCTAAGTCATCTTTCATTTTTGATAGGATTAAGTGAAGGATTTTGTATTAATTCTGTAAGTTCAGTGTTGAAAACTCAGAGGTTACAAATCATTTTTTCAGGGAAGTCAGCTCTCTTTATTTCCCTGCCTTGTGAGTTTTGATTCCACTAATCTGATTAAGCCTCTTAGAGCTACATCCTTAGCTCTAAGATTCTTAAGATTAGAGATTCTGGAGGGTTTTTTGCCCTTCCATCCATTAGATTGTTACTATGGTTATTGGACTCCCTACACAGTACCTCAAATCCCTTCTGATTTATGGAAGCAGCATCTTAAAGATGAATAAGAACTCTGCTGCTGGGTTGGCTTCAGAAATCTTAGGAGGTCCAGTTTGAATGTACCTACAGTTTTCTTTGAACAAGTTTCATTTTTTCTGAACTTCAGTTTTCTTAATCTGTAAAATGAAGGTGCTAATCTCTCTCTCTGTCAGATAGTAATTATCAAGGTCAAATGAAATGAAGTGTTTTTAAAAACCTCAAGTATGAGAAGTTTTAAAAACTTCAAGTTGAAGATTGGGGATTTAAAAAAACACATAATCTTTGGTTTGGGGAAATGCCTATTAAGTAAGGAGAAATAAAGTATACATGTACAAATATTTAAACTTACATCAGGAGTTTTTGGTACTCAGATGTTATGGGAGAGGAATGAAATAGCTCTTTCTTATTCAAGATATTAGAAGCCAGGAAGTGAATCCTCTGGAGAACCTATGACAGTACTTAGGAAAATTTGTTTTTTATTGAGCATATACTGTATATCAGACAGTGTGGTAAATTACTTTACATAACCAATAGTTTATTGGTAAAGGTTACAGAACTAGCTTAGGATTACATAGTTACTAAGTGGCAGAGCAAGAATTTAAACCCATATATATGTACGTCTATAGATCCCTAAGAAACCCCCTCATGCCTAGTACAGCAGCCAGGCTGTTTGGGTTCAGTTCCCAGTCCCAGTTGGTTGATCTCACCATATTTCCGTTTCTGCTTCTATACAATGGGGATAATGACAGAATCTACTTCTTTTCCATTGTTGTGAGGGTTGAATAAGTTATAGTGCTTAGAATAGTGCCTGGGTGAGTATAAACATTTCATAAATGTTTGCTCTTATTATAACGTATAATAATTCTATACCATTCTGGCTTGCTTTTCTGCTCCTTTACACTTTAGTAAATGGTGGCATCTTGGATATTTTTGTTTCTTTAGCTCACTTGTCTGTGTGGCAGACAACAACCCTTGCCATTCCATCTGGTGCAGACAGAGGAAAAAGCCATGGTAATAGGCGTGTCCTTAGCAGAGTGCTGTAGGGACAGTTGCTGTAAGCAGTTTGGGAGGATATGCATTTTCTAGGAGATGGAAGGGGACAGGAACATGAGGCCTGGATGCAAAGATCTGAAGCCAGAAGCCTTTATGCAAAGGTGTGTGTACATTCAGAAGTGTTGTGCACAGGTGATTCAGCATTCACCTCAACTTTACAAAATGAGCTCTAGTGTAATTGTGTAGTACAGTGATTCCTAAATCTGACTGGTTCACCTAGACACTTGTGACTCATATTCCCACAAGACTCACTCACCAGGGGTGGGGCTTAAGCATTTTTTAAAACATGATTTTTGAATGGTCAGCCCTGTTTCAGAGCTGCTGGTATGCTCTCTGTTCCTGTGTCTCTGCAGGGCCAGCCCCAGCCAGCCTTGTAGATGTACGTGTATGTGACTTTAAAAACTCTTAGGAGGAAATCCCCCCATCACCTAGAAAACCCTGTTCTTGGTCATCCTATAAAGATAAACTTGAGATACAGATATACAAGCAGATAAGTGAAAGGATTCCATTGCAGAAATAACAAGGAAAGAGGATTTGATTCAAGTAATTTGTCAGTATGTTTTATTTGGCTCTTGTTTTTACACCGATTCCTTGTCAACATTTGTTTGTTCTTATATTTATACTTGCAAGTTAGATACACAAAAGTAATAGCTATTGAATATAATTTTGATGTTTAATTTATATTCCGCTTTATAGAAATTGTTAGAGGGCTTTTTTCCAAGAGTGATACTCAAAGAATGAATGAAGTAACTCACATTCCATTTTATATTTGAGAATTCATGATTAGAGTGGAATGTTAATATGGTTAGCTGCAGCGAGACAATATTGACATTGTTGCTAAGATATTTTACCAGACATGTCATTGAGGCTGCTATTTTGAAAACTGAGCAAGGATTTTTTTTTGGTGGTGATAGTGGAGCTAGGGATATAGCAAATAAAATACATAAGATACAATACAAATACAAATAAGATACAGAAAATGCAGTGGACTCATTCTCTCCCCCAAGCTCCCGTCCCCCAGTACAGGCTAAAAAGGACCTTGTTAAATAGCCACTTGTACACAGTTGGTTTAGTTTGCTGCTTTCTAGAATGTGAACTGGATTGGTTGTGTTGCATGTTTTTGTGGGGAAGAAACTTTAAATGCTGCCTAGAAACTTTGAAGCATTTTTTCCCCAAAATGTTTATAGATCCCATTTTCCTTATAAGGAGTTGAAATAAGATAAATGGTAGCAACTTGCTTTTATTCTCTCCCGTTTCTCCTGCAGCAAGGCCTTTTGGCAGACGGCTTTGCTGATGGGACTGCCAGAGTTTGGATTTGAGTAGTTAGTGAGGGGGTGGTGTACTGGTTATGGTATTGTTCTAAAAGTCTTTTTCCCCTTCACTTATTTTTCCACCCCCAAAATGTCAGCATGTCCAATATGACAGAATGTTCCTGATGATTATCATTCAGAGAAACATGACTTACTAAATTATCTGTGGATAAGTCAGAATTTCTTAAGCACCGAACAATGCTCCATGCTCAGTATGCATGTTGGTTAGGGAATCTGCTATCTGGGATGACAGTCCAGTGTGTTCCTGTGACTCAGAGTTCTGACTCTGGAGTCAGACTACCTGGGTTCAAATCCAGATCTTCTACTTATAGGCAGTGGAGCCTAGGTAGCTTACTCAGCCCCACCCCCATGCCAATCTTAGTTTCTTCATCTAAACAAGAGCGCAATGACAGCATCTACTTCAAATGGAATAGGATGAATAGATAAGTTAATGTCTTGTTTTGGTTTGTCCCCACCAAAACTCATGTGGAAATTTGATCCCCAGTGGCAGTGTTGGGATGTGGGGTCCTACTGGGAGGTGTTTGGGTTATGGGGGCAGATCCCACATTCTTTCCTAGTGACTTCTCAGTCTGGTGAGATGGGATTTGTTCTCACTATAATGGATTAGTTCCCAAGAGCGGGTTGTAATAAAGCCAGGATGCCCCTCAGGTTTTCCTGTCTTCACATGTGTCCTTGACCTTCTCTGTCATGTTGTAAAGCAGCACAAAAGCCCTCTCCAGAAGCCAGGGCTGTCCCCTTGAATTTCTCAGCCTGCTGAACCAGGAGCTAAATAAATCTTTCTTCTTTATAAATTGCCTAGTCTCAGGTATTTTTTTTTTTATAGCAACACAAAACGGAATAATACTTGTATATAAAGTGCTTAGCACTGTGTCTGGCACACAAAACAAGGGCTTAATACTTGCTAGCTTCATCATCATCATTAGGGCAGATACATGCAATGGGCTTGCATATATAGTTAATACTATATATAATACTTGCATATATAGTTAATACGAACTCAATATAAATCCTGACACACCGCTCAGGTACTTACTTAATATGAAGTTTGAAGGTAAGTGAGCTCTGCCAGTAATCGTGGGACTCGGCCAGTAACTAAGACGGAGAATGGCTTTAGGAGTTGGATACTCTGTTGGTAGCCATGGTCCCCTGGGCTGCCTCATTGCACATTTCTATGGACACCATTGACACAGGTGTGACATGTGCGGCATGGGGGTCCTACTGTTTTCATTTCTCATGTTGGCTTCAAGGTTCTGCTGAGAAAAGTGAGTTCTCTGTTATTATAAATTAAGAGGGTATATTTGGGTTGTTTTGGAGAAGTTCAGTGTTAAGAAAAGCATTAATTGCTTGAGACTGGGGATTGAAGGCAGGGGGGCCAGAGTATAGACAGCTAGAGCAGTGAGGTTGCTTTGAAATGTGTTGAAGTCCCTGGGGGTAAAGCACTGGATCTTGGACCCTACAGCCAGTCCAGAACTTGCTTGTGACAACAGTCAACAGGGAAGGCTTGATAGCAGTGAGACCTGGATATGGGAAGTTCGGGCTAGATGGACATGGGCTAGTCTACGTGATAGAGTAAAAAGCAGTGGGCACAGCTCGAGATGCCTGGGTAAAAGAAGAGTGAGCCCCCTCCTTCCTGGGGAAGGGGACTCAGGAGAGCAGGAATCTCAAGAACTTGACAGGAATCCAGTGGGGTGGCTTGCTGGGGAACCTCTAGAAGTAAAAGGAGATGGATACACATTTATGTTTCAGATAAAGGTTCACTGGAAAATGAAGTATATTTTATCTTTAAAATAGTCTCATTTATAAAAAGTGTCAGAATGTATGTCAATCTGCAAATGTAAAAGGAAGGGTTAAAAACAGCCATACTTCCACTCTCTTAAAAATACTCACAGTCAGCATTGTATTGAGCTTCCTTCTAGTTTTGGGGTTGTATGTCTTACTTTTCCATTATCGTCATACAGCGCACAAAAGGTTGTGTATTTTGGCTTAAATGTTTGTTCCTTATGTTTTTGTTTTTTTTTAAATGGTGATCATATGGTAAACTCTGATTTCTCTTTTTCTGTTTTGTAATTTCAGTTCCTTGGCAATGAAAATGATCATTGTGGTGTTCCCTGCTGTTTTGCTTGTTTAGAGGGGTGGGTAGGGGTAAAGAGAACCTTCCCTGTCTTGTGTCCCAATCATGTAAAGAAAAATGTGAGCTATTGTTAGCAAGTTCTGGCAAAGTAGCACCAGTTATTGTTTTAAGAGGTCTCCAGATAAGGTAAGAGATTCTTTTTGCACCGTGGGGTGAAGATAGGGTTCAAAAAACATACTTCCTGAATGAGAAGGAAGGAATAGAAGAGGGCACAGTTGAGTGAAGTGCTACAAGGCCAGGATACGGGTTATAGAGTTTATTGCATCTTTTAAAAACCATAATGTCCTCACTGTTGAGTAGTTAATTTTGAGTCTATAGTAACTTTTTTTTTCTTTAGAAGGATAAATGAGCTGTGCATTTTCTGAGCCTTTGAGAATTTTTTTTTGGTTGATATCACATATAATAGAAAACCTGGTACAGTTTTAGAAGATTTATTTGGTCATGCTTTTTCCTTCCCTCAGATTTTACAGATGTTGCTTTTTTGACTTCTGGCTTTGAGTGTTGTAGGGGAGAAGGGTTATGGGTAGAATTGTGTTCCTCAAAAGAGGTACATTGAAGTCCCAACCCTTGACACCTGTGAAAGTGACCCTATTTGGAAATAGAGTCTTTGCAGATGTAATCAAGTTTAGATGAGGTCATGCTAGATTGGGGTGGGCCCTAAACCAATAGGACTGTTGTCCTTAGAAGAGACATAGAATGCCATGTGTTGATGTAGCCAGAAATTTGAGTGATGAATCTATAAGCCAAGGAATGTCAAAGATTGCTGGCAACACCAGAA
Source organism: Cheirogaleus major (assembly GCA_963574435.1). Taxonomy (NCBI): domain Eukaryota; kingdom Metazoa; phylum Chordata; class Mammalia; order Primates; family Cheirogaleidae; genus Cheirogaleus; species Cheirogaleus major. The sequence goes on along the minus strand of CAUYPO010102518.1, from coordinate 11,208 downwards.
ACTAAGAGAAATACGTGGACTAGATTCTGCCCTAGAGTCTTCAGAGACATCAAAGGCCCTGCCTCACACCTTGATTTTGGACTTACAGCCTCCAGAAATGTGAGGAAATAAATTTCTGTTGTTTAGGCACCTAATTTGTGGTACTTCATTATAGCAGCTCTAGGAAACCAACATAAGAAGTGTAAGTGCAGCCAGACTCTGGTTCTTTTCAACGTCTCTGTGGTTTTATATCCTACTAAGCACTTTTTAAATACTTACCCAGGTGCCTGTGATAATTTTCTAAGTCTTAAAAAACATTACTTCATCTTGTCCTTATTTCTTCCCAGAAATACCTTTTTTGTTTTCCATATCTAGTACCTTTTCTCATTTTAAGTTTTTGCCCCTCTGCTGCATTCTGGGGAAACCATCCCAAGTTTATTCTCTTTATCGTTGACTAGATTTTCTGTAGTGGCAATTATGCTTTACTGCCTGAAATGCGGATCATGATTTTGTTACCTCTTTTTAAGTTTCCTTGTGTTCCTTATCTTTAGTAGTCTATGGTATAAATATATAGTATAGCATATCTTAATCTATAGAACTAAGATTAGAAAAGAAACACCCTATGAAGGATGTAGAGGCCATGCCACCCTCTAGTCTACTGAGTTTGCTGAGTAGTTGACTGAATTTTGTTCCCAGTCTTCTTTCTTTGAGTTTTCAAGAAGATGTTCCCTTTCCTGTCACTAATAAGCTGTTTTCTCAGTCCCCCGTCATTGATTATTTGGGAGGGAGAGGGAGGAGGTTGAGGGAGGATTATCATCAGAAAAGGAGACTTAATCAGCTGTGCATTACCCAGATCTGTTGGTGCCTGCCGGTAGGCATGGGGTGGAGGTACAGAGGTAGACTCTAGGGTGAGAGATTCACATCTTCCCCTGCATGATGGGCTGGGCTCTGATGTTTTATAGAGTGCAGCACGGTTAGGCCATCAAGTGTTTGTTGCAACAGCAAAGGATGCTCCTTTGTCATCCTTAAAATTACTAGGAATTTTTTCCTTTTCTGACCATCCCTTTCATTTAGTACAGTGTTTTTGCACTTGTGAGTTTTTGTCTTTTACCTTGTAGTTACAGATATTTTACCAGGATGTTGGGAGAGACCTTGCCAGGACTGCTAGCCAGATGCGGTTTTAAACAGAAACAGGATTCCATGCTTTTATTGCCTGTGCCCTCCATCCACCCAACCCCTTTCTCAACCGGCTGTTTGTTCCCCCTCTTCCCTTTACCTCTCAATGCCTAGATCCTGTCCTGCCTCATTTCTTTCCCTTTAAACATCCACTTTCTTCTTTGTCCCCCCCACCCAATGCCTATCTCTCCTTCTCTCTTCCCTAGCAGACCTGATGTTTCCCTGGGGCTTTGCATTATCCATGTCCCTCTGTGAGCATGCATCTGCAAGTGTGCCCACAATACGCCACCCCACCGACAGCAGAGATGACCAGGACCTGGAAGGGAGACAGTGTGAAGGGTGGGGAGAGATGAAATGGGGACAGCACAGAGTTCACTGATGACAGGAGTGTGGTGGACTCCTTGTTGTTAGCATCTGACCTTGAGAGCAGGGCACCGGCCTCTTCTTCCTCCTGTGTCCTGTGTCCACCGCAGTCAGCTGCAAACAGACTCACTGCAGAGCAGTGAGCGCCACACACGTGTCACTCTGAGCACATACCTTTTGGACTAGAACCTCATTTCACCCACTTTACAAATGAGGATATAGTGGCCAGCCCATTTAGCCTAAAGATCTCTAAATCTACATCTGGCTCAGTCCTAGGGAATATAAATTTATTTATAGGAAACATATGCACATAAGAAAACATGTAAACCATCTAAGAGTGTCTATCTCACACCTATGCTCCCAACTGGTCAATTCCCATTCCAGAGGCAGCCACTGCGGCCAGTTCCATGCATGTCCTTCTGGAGACCTTCCATTGCGTGTACGAATGTGTATGTTTACCTATATAGGTAGGTAAGCATTTACCATGTGTGCATGTGTATATACACACATATAGATACATATACACACTCAAAGAATGCACATTTTGAATAATGGAAACTTTTATTTTAATCATCTTCGTGATTGAGCACAGTATTCCCTGAAGTATCTTTTTCTTTGCTTCTCTCCCAACTTCTGTCTTGTGACAGGCACACAAGCATTCCCAATCTTTTTGACCACCTTTTTGCCTCTGTGGGTCTCAGTCCTAGCTGCACGTTAGAATCACTTGGTGAGCTCTAAAGACCATCGCCTGAGCCGTGTCCCTGACCCATTAAAGCAGTCCCCCTGGGCCGGGTTTGGGCGTCCTTCTGTGTGGAGGGAGTTGGGAATTGCTGCTCTAGTGGGGTTTAGTAGCAGCGTGCCTGGCAGAGCCACAGAGCTGTGTGTCCATGGACCTGGGCAACAGTTCTATGCTGATGAGGAAATGTAGAATAATGAATTCCATGTGGATTTAAGATGAACCCTGCCAGGCTGTTTTCCACCAGAGCCAGCTGCCCTTTCGATCTTCGTGGGCCAGGCAGAGTGACCAGCCTCAGTGCACCCAGGAAGCAACAGGCCCCGATGCTACGCACGTTACCAGGTGAAAGGAGAAGCAGCTTTTTAGGGTGCTCGACGACTAAACATTTGTCCTGGACCCACTTCGCTTGTATGGTGACAGCATAAGGTGTGACTGAGAGAAAATTAATGATTGCTGGGCCTGGGTGTCTCCCAAATGGAGTGTTCCAGGAGTGCTGTCTAGCTAATTAACCAGCCAGCATGGAAAGTGAAAATAGATGAGGGAACAGGTTTCTTCTCACAGTGGCCCGGTACTGTGCCTAGACCTACATACACTATTTTTGGATTTCCCTCTTAAGCATACAAAATGACGTAATGTTGAAAGCGTATCTCAGTAGGCTTCTTGAAGGAGAGCAGTACTGAGGCAGTGACGTCTGGATCCAGCTGCCTGGGTTCAAAAACTCTGCAGTGACACTTGCTGGTGTCCTCGGGCAAGATACTTGCTCCTTTCTGTGCCTCGGTTTCCTCATGGGAGGAAGGTGCTGAAAATACCTACTTTGTGGGGTGGTTGTGAAGATGAAATGAGATAATATATATATAAAGCACCTAAAAGCCTATCCTGGCATCTAATACATCTTTAAAAAATTGTTATTTTTAAAGTACACCCCTCTAGGGTTTGGGAGTGGGAGTTTTTTCTGAGGTCATATATTTTTAAAGCACAAAAACTCTTGCATGCTGATATGTCTTAAAGGAAAAACTTTGACAATTAGAGAGGAAATGCCAGTCTGTTTACTCATCTGTTTCAGGGTAAAGCACGTTTTACATTTGGTTCTGTAACTATTGAGTGTTAAGAATAAAACTGGGATGACAGTATTTACTGATCTCTGTTTAGAAGCCACTTGGTAGATTTTTGAAGACAAAAGGATAGCTTGTCCTAGGGGCTGGGTTTTTCTGTACCCTGAGGGTTGGCTGCTTTCTTGCCTCTCAGTGATACTGTTTGAGAATTAGTCATGATCTGTGAATAAGGTTTTTGAAAATTGTTTTCTTGATGCATTTATTTTAACTTTCTTTTTGAAAACACATATTAATGATTAGTAGCACTGCCAGGGTACTAGTAGATCCTATAAGACATAGAACGGTTTAAAGTGCTTTTAGTTCTGCAGAATGAGCCTTCTGAAGGGTCCAAAAATGATACTGAACCTTGTGGAGAAAATCTTTTCCAATTTTCTGTAAATACACTTTCTTCTGTGTGCATGTATGTGTATACAAAAGTTATACGGTTATAAAACCTTATGATGGAAAATAAGTTTAAGAAACATTAGTGTACTCTAAGGTGGAGACTGCACAAAAGATGCCCTAACACATTTAATGCCCTAGTTAAATGTATTGCGCAAGGCTCGTTTTCTGGAGCTGGATAAACAGAACGTCTTTCTCTTTCTATTCTAAGCTTCCATCCCCCGCCCCCCGCAAGCCACTTCAATGGCACACTAAATGGAAATCTTATTTCCTGCCTCTGCAGACCTATTTACCTGAATGTCTGAGTTCACCCTTGCCTTTCTCAGGTGTACCCTTCCTGAAATATGCTTTTACTTTCATCTCCCTGCCTTTCTTGCCCTCGTTTTTTAAAGCCTTCTCAAATCCTGCACTCCATGTCCTTCAATCTATGTTGTCGAACACTGCCATTCTGTATAGCCACCTTTAAACAGTCATCTTCCAGGTTCACATTTTCTTCCAGTGTGAATTTAAATCCCTTTTCAATCTGTAATAGTGTACAAATTTTAAAATAAAGACTATTCTCATAGGCCATGTCTGCCAATTTAAAATGCCTTCTTGGCTTGCTTTATCCCCTTTGATAATCCCATTGTTGTTGCAAATTATGACTTTGACTTATACTTCTTATATATGTGTTGCATGTATTTTTATTTATTAGAAACAGAGAGAACTTTATGAATGTCCACATATCCCCATGCCTTTTCTGATCTTTTATTTTTGGACTTCAGGGCATTGGTGATTTTTAAGAAAAGGGATGTGTGTGTGTGAGCATGTTGGTATGAACAAGAGAGACTGTATGTAACCTACAAAGCCCGAAATATTTACTGTCCGGCCCTTTACAGTGAAAATATGCTGACTCTTTATATATTTAACTCATTTAAAACGTGTCTGTTTTGGAGATCTCCACTTTTTTTTTTCCAAAGTTAAGTTCTTGAATGTGGCCCTGTTCCTCAAGGGTAACTCCTAGGCCCCAGCTTCCTGTCTGAGAGACAGCATGACTGGACTAGATGCTCTGAAATGGAAAGCACGCTGGGGTAGATGTGACTGTCTGCAGCGTGTCACTCTTCCATGGGAAATGCCTGTCAGGAGGAGGCCTGGTAAATCACTGGCCATTGATAACATGGTTTTCATACCCTGGAGAGGATGCATTGTCCTCCCTGGCCTGGGCATTGCTACTGCCACAACAGGAAGGGTGATTGAAGTGTGCTTCCCATCACTTAATTGAGATGGGGAATAAAATAGGTCATCGCTAAAAGAAAACATCTATTCAAGGCTGAAAGAAAACTGCCAGCCGTGCTGGTTGGTGCAGTGAAACATCTTTAATTCTTCTTAAACATCTTTAAGCATCTGCTGAGGAATGTTAAATCAACCGGAGAATTTCTGGTATCATGTTGCTGGTGTTATGTTGCCCAGAACCAGTATTGTATTGTTCATATGGATGCCCCTAAGATTTTCACTTTCTGCCTGTGGCGTCATTGTGGTGCCTCTGTCTTTGACCTTAACCCCCTTGCCCTCTTGCTGCTAAAGCCACTGGCTCCAGAGTGCTGCCTGCAGCTTCTGAACTGCTGGATCACCCTGCTTTGTGCTTTGTCTCCTGTTCATACACAAAATTTCTCTCCCCACTTTGTGCCTTTCTAATAAAAGGATGCTAGAAGTTAGGGAATTTTAACTGCCTCTGAAAAACAAATTAAACAGAACAACATGTTTGGGACTGATAGTGAGATGGCAAAGTAAACTTGAAACAGAAAACCCCCTCCCCTAAATCCCATCTCCTTAAGTCCCGTTTTATTGCAGCCTGCATAAAATCAAAGTGCCAGGGCCCAGCTGCTCCAAAGGCGGAAGGTCCTCATGGTTCCAGCATGCTTCGGAAACTCATCCTCACCAGATTTGCAGTTAATGAAAATATTTGCTTTGCTTGATATAAACAAAGTTTATGGGCAGAATTTATGATTAGGAAACTCTTTAATTCTCTTTTACCCTTCAATTCCTAATTGCTCTTGTATCATGTTGGAGAAATTCTTCAGTGTTTAAGAAAATAAACCTTTTCTCAGTAATAATCTTTACTTTTTTTATTTCTGGTGGTGGTATATGTATTTCTCTCTTCTTTTGTGTCCCCATCTAAATTAAGGGACTTGAAATCTGGGTTTTTATTAATATTGTTTTACATTTGTATATAGGTCAGTAATATTCATGTGTGAGTGGGGAGACATAGACCATCCCACAGCCATTTGACTACCCAGGTCTAGGCTATGTACGGGCAGCCACAGGGCAGTGTAGCTCTCTTCAAACCACATGGAAAACCAGTGTCACCTCTTCAAGATGTCTCCTATACATCTTATATATGTGACCCTCTGGTGCTGTGGGCTGTGGCCTCATCGCTTTCCAAGTTCTTGTCTGTCTTCTAGTATTTCTTGCTTAAACACCCACGAGTCGGGTGACCTGGTGCCATTCTTGTAGGCATAGTACCTGCTGGCATTCTTAACATGAGGGCGCAGTGGTAGTGTGGATCAGTCTTGAGAACCAAGGTGTTGGTTCAGATGTTGGGACAGAGAACACAACTGTCCCTCTGCTTTCACAAGTCTTGTCAGGGCAGAGGGCATCTAGCCGCAGTGGGAGTTGGCATCATGGCACAGCCCCAGCTCTGCCTTAGAAGCCGTTTCCTTGTCAGACAGGCAAAGGGGAGGTAGCCAGGAAGCTCCATGCACTGGCTAAAGGCCTCAGGAGGTAGTTTCTGAGAGCGTCCAGGCTCATGCATGGCGTGGTAGACTGGCCTCTGTGTATCTAGTGCTGGCTAGGGAGACAGGATGGGTGAGGGTTGTAGGGACCCAGGGTGGGGGCCGTTGCTATTTGTATGGACTCTAGGAGGGAAGGTGCCTCTAACTCCTGCCTGCTTCCCTCCCTTGCACACAAAGCTTTGTCTTGGGCATTTGCACGAGTGTCCTTGTTTTTGTCATTCCAGTGATGGTTTTCTAGTAATTCCATTTTTTCCTTCTTTAAATGCCAGTCATTTGGGCAATTAGTCGTAAATCTTTTGGTCTCCCAAGTTTATTAAAACCCCTTCTAGCCGGGTGTGGTGGCGTATGTCTGTAGTCCCAGCTACTCGGGAGGCTGATGCAGCAGGATCACTTGAGCCCAGGAGTTGGAAGTTGTAGTGAGCTATGCTGACCGCCACTGCACTCTAGCTGGGGTGACAGAGTGAGACTTTATTAAAAGGAAAAACAAAACCAAAAACCTTTATGCATAGCTGGCCCAGGTTAAGACTGAAGTTATCTTTCGGGCTTTGCTGACTTACCCATTGTGAAGCATCTCTCTTCACAGCTCTGCTGGTTTTGTGTTGCCTTGAAAAGTAAGGCATGAGCCTGTGCCCCCAGTCTGTCCAGGCAGTGACTCTGCTACTTCCTCATGACTCCTAATGTGAAAAATAAGCACAATGGTGCAATTTGGAACTTGATGGTTTGGGTTGAATCTCTTTTGAGCCTTGCACACACAGGTCTGCAAAAATTGAGTTCCCACCTGGCTAGACAGCTGTCATTTATCTTTTTTTTTTCAAATCTAGTCCTTGATTTTTTTGGAGTCAGGAAGGCATGGGAAGGGCCAGTTGGATAGCTTTTGTTAGACTGGATGGCTTATGGAAAACTATGTGTCTTTCAAATTCTGTCCATAATTTGGAGCCTGAAGATGCTATTTAATCAACAAAACAATTATTGTTTTCCCCCTGCACACCCTCAGTTCCTTAGTACATAGTAAGGGCAGGTGTGGGGAAGGTGATAAGTGGGGAGGGGCAATAGGAGGAAAGCATGTTACCTGAATTCTTGAGGACTGGCTGTAATTTTTTTTAGATAGGCTCTTCCTAGCTGAGGTATTCTCTTTCTTCTATACTTTCTACACTATGATTGCATCCTCTATATTTTGGGGGGGGGTCTACCTGCCCTAGAATTTCATAACAGTAAGCTTATTTGTCCCCAAGTTCATTTAGAGGTTGAGAACTAAGGGGAATCTGCCTAATGAGTAAGCCATGGCTCCGATCTCATGATTGGTTTGGGGCATGTTTGAGGTTGAGTTTTAGGAGAGTAGACCCTGTGTTCTGGAGAGTGCAGAGTAGATGGGATGAGAGAATAGAGAATGGTGCTGGGGAGGGAGGAATGTGGAGGTGGGCTAGACCCTCCCTTGGATTTTTATTATTGGAGAGGAGCCAGAGAGGCCTGGGAGTCTGGAAGGGTTAGCGTCTGAGTCTGTTCTACTGATGCCCTTGTAAGGCCAGTAAATCCCCTCCCTTACTTTAGCTGAAATCAAAGCTTCCTATGGATCATTCATACTTGATCTTGATCTAATCTCGAATCAATGGCTTTCTGGACCCTTTGTTAAGAATGAAACCAGAGCAGTTGGGGTGGTGCAGAAAGGGATATGTGGCAGAGTTGATTGATGTTTGAGTGGTAAAGCTTGAGTTTTTTCCTCACGGGGCAAAAATTTTTAATAATAATAAAGGGGAAATAATTCTTAAAAATATCAACACATATCTGGTATATGAGAATTATATTTTAAGAATGTAGTTTTTGGTTTTTTTTTTTTGAGGCAGTCTCGCTCCGTTGCCCAGGATAGAGTGCTGTGGCGTCAGCCTAGCTCACAGCAACCTCAAACTCCTGGGCTCAGGTGATCCTCCTGCCTCAGCTTCCCGAGTAGCTGGGACTACAGGCATGCGCCACCATGCCCAGCTAGTTTTTTCTACATATTTTTAGTTGTCCAGCTAATTTCTTTCTATTTTTAGTAGAGATAGGGTCTCACTCTTGCTCAGGCTGGTCTCGAACTCCTGAGCTCAAACGATCCTCCCACCTCGGCCTCCCAGAGTGCTAGGATTACAAGAATGTAGTTCTTAGGAATTAAATTTGCATCAATATGTAAGGGATGATCTAACCTAAGGTGTTCTCTCTCCACTACAGGAGGTGACTTCGGTCCAGAGACTTCTCCAGTCCTGCCCCCTGGCCATGGTGGTGACTCTTCTTTGAGCAGTCTTCCTGCAGCGGAGGACACCTATAGGGTGAGCTTGGCCAAAGGTGTCTCGATGTCTCTGCCTTCATCACCTTTGCTGCCTCGACAGTCTCACTTGGTGCAAGCAAGATCAAACAAAAAATCCCCAGGTAAATAGGCAACAGAACTCTAATATCCAAATGAGCTATCTTGGTTAATTAATGTACTGAAATTAAGCAAAACTAATGCCCATAAGAAATCTTCTGGGAGAATGTTTTTTCTTTGTAACTATAACTTCTGAAAGAAGGAAATCTTTGTTTTTCTTTAAGAAAAAAAGTGTGGTTTCAACAGACTTGTCCCTTTAGTTCAACCTCTACATAAACTATTTGGACTGCCCAGGCTAGACTTTTACACAGACAGATTCAAGATCGCATTATCAGTACTAATGTTAACCATCAGTTTTATTGTTTTCTTGCTGGTGAATTATAGTCATGCACTGAATACTGACACTTTTGGGGGTCAACAATGGACCACATATATGTGAGGATATTGCCATAGTATTATAATACAGTATTTTTACTATACCTTTTCTATGTTTAGATATGTTTAAATAAACAAATACCATTGTGTTACAGTTGTCTACTGAATTCGGTACAGTAATGTGCTGAACAAGTTTGTAGCCTAGGAGCAATAGACTAATTAGCCTAGGTGTGTAGTAGGCTGTAACATCTAAGTTTGTGTAGGTACACTCTGATACTTGCACAATGAGATCACCTAACGAGCCATTTCTCAGAACATACCCCCGTCGTTAAGTGACACATGATTATAGTCCAGCCTTCTACATGGTGCCTTTAAAGGTTATGGATTTAGGCAAGCGTCATCTGACAAGAGTATTTATTACTACCAAGTATTGTCGACTGATATATTTTACTTGATTATGTCATCCAGCAGTTGAACAGCTATAACTTTTTATGAAAACAGACTTGTAAAAGGGTGGGGGCAAGGGACTTATGGATTACTTGTTTGCAGTATTTTGGCTTCCCTCAGCATTACCAACTTTACTCTTACCATAACCTGAAAAACCAAACATTACTTAACCTTAAGGTGCTATGATTACATGTGAGGAAAGCCTTTCCTGGAATCATAAAATTTCTTGGATGTTCTTTAAGATTTGCTAAGTTTTTCTTTTTTTCCTTTTTTACAAAAAGAAGGCAGGATTTTGGGGTCCAGTCGATTATATGCCAGTGCAAGAGTTCTTCTCAGTTGCATGTAAACATATTTGGAATTCATCCAAAATGTGCCCCAGGGGCTGTGAAGTTGGTATCTTTTTCTGGTTTCCTAAATATTCATATTACTTGAGATGACATATGCATTATTTCTGAATCATTCAGTGGATAGTTGAGGTTTTTGTGTGGGTAAAATTAAGAGGGCAATCCTTAAGGCTTTGAATGTTAAAAATGGTGCTAAGAATTGGTGGGGGTCCAAAATCTTTTATTCTAGAATTTTCTTATTTTGGACAACATTGTTTACAATCCAGTCATTAGCTGGAACTTGGAAACCTTTTTGGTATGAAGTGATTTCCTGTGCCAAGGAATTTGACCTGTTTATCAGTATTTGGGGAAATTCCTGGAATGTCCTTCCTTCCCTCTTTTCCCTCCCCCACGGCTATATCTCTTTGTCAGGTTTCTTCTCTTCCTTCAAACTATAGTTCCCACACTGCTTTTCTTGCTGGGTTACCCTGATTGGAATTATTCTTACTGAAAATTATGCACAGGATTATACTTTTTCTTTATTCTCAGCCATGTCATTTGTCGTTTTCCCCTGAATTAACATATATATTGACAAAAATTCTTTGCTTGGCTCCCGAACCTTCTCCTAGGTCCATCTATGCACTTCCTTGTAAAGTCCAGTTTAGCAAAGAAACCTGCTAAGTCAGTTTAGCAAGAACCCCCAGCCTCCAACCTGATTAGATTCCTTATCCTTCACATCCCCCAGGTGAAGCCTGATCACCCTAGCCTATCTTCAGCAAGAATCTCTCATACTCCTGATGTTCCCTGTTAGTGATTTTTCATCCACCGACCCCTACCCTGCTCCTTGGCTATAAATTCCCACTTGAATGCCCATGCTGTGTTCAGAGTTGAGCCCAATCTCTTTCCCCGACTGCAAAATTCCATTGCAGTGGCCCCCACACGTATTGAGATGGCCCTGAGTAAAGTCTGCCTTACTGTGCTTTAAAAAGTACCATTGAGGCCGGGCGTGGTGGCTCAAGCCTGTAATCCTAGCACTCTTCTGGGAGGCCAAAGCGGGCGGATCGCTCAAGGTCAGGAGTTCGAAACCAGCCTGAGCAAGACCCCGTCTCTACTAAAAATAGAAAGAAATTAATTGACCAACTAAAAATATATATAGAAAAAATTAGCCGGGCATGGTGGCGCATGCCTGTAGTCCCAGCTACTTGGGAGG
>CAUYPO010102516.1:0-24559 GCA_963574435.1 Cheirogaleus major | reverse complement strand
GAAGTCTTTAGTCTGAAGCTAGTGGGGTGGAGTGCCACATGCTGATGGGGGAAGGCTGAGTGAGGGGCTGGTTTTTAGTGGAGTGGACTCAGGAGCTCAGTTTTGGACATCTTATATTTGCGATGCCTGTTTGGGGACTGGTCTGGGCTGGTAATGTAAATCTGTGAGATATCGGTGTTTGGATGGAGTATGCCATTCAGTGAGCACCTACTAGTGTCAGGCACAATGCCAAGTGCTTTGCAGGCACCGTCTCACCTCACTCTCCCAGCAAACCCAAGAGGAGGGTGCTATTACCATTCCTATTTTACAGATGGATAAACTATGACTCAAGAGGGCAAGGGACTCATTAAATTCATCCCACTGGGGAAAAGCAGAACTGGGATTCCAATTTGGATATGTCCCATTCAGCACTCAAACTTTTTAACCCATACCAAACTAGTTCTTCTTTTTTATTTTATTTTATTGATACATAATATTTGTACATATTTATGGGGTACATGTGGTATTTTGTACATGCATAGAATGTGTAATGATCAAGTCAGGGGATTAGGGATATACATCACCTTGAACATTTATCATTTCTATGTGTTGGAGATATTTCTTCTAACTATTTTGAAATATACAATACATTGTTGTTAACTATAATATAATCACCCTACTCTGCTATCAAACATTAGAACTTATTCCTTCTATCTAACTATATGTTTGTACATACTGACCAACCTTTCTTACGTATCAACCTCTGCCACACACTCACACTCTTCCCAGCCTCTGGTGTCTATCATTCTACCCTCTACCTCCATGAGATCAATGTGTTTTGTTTTGTTTTTAGCTCCCACATGTGAGTGAGAACATGCATATTTGTCTTTCTATGTCTGGTTTATTTCTCTTAACATAGTATCCTCCCGTTCCATCCATGTTTCTGCAAATGACAGGATTTTATTCTTTTTTATGGTTGAATGGTATTCCATCATGTATATATACCAGATTTTCTTTATCCATTTATCTGCTGATGGATGCTTAGGTCGATTCCATATCTTTGCTATGTGAATAGTGCTGCAATCAACATGGGAGTGCAGGTATCCTGTTGACATACTGATTTCTTTTCCTTTGGATAAATACCCAGCAGGGGTTGCTGGGTTGTATGCTAGTTCTATCTGTAGCTTTTGGAGAAATCTCCATGCTGTTTTCCATAATGGCTATACTAATTTACATTCCCACCAGCAATGTATAGGAGTTCTCTTTTCTTTGCATCCTCACCAGCATCTGTTACTTTTTGTCCTTTTGATAATAGCTATTTAAACTGGGGTAAGATGATATCTCATTGTGGTTTTGATATGCATATCCTTGATGATTAGGAATGTTCAGTGTTTTTTCATATACCCGTTAGCCATTTGTATGTCTTCTTTTTAGAAATGTGTATTGAGATCCTTTGCCCCACTTTTTAATGGGATTTTTGGTTTGTTTGTTTTCTTTTGGCTGTTGAGTTGTTTGAATTCCTTGCATATTCTGGATATTAGTCCCTTGTTGAATGAATAATCTGCAAATATTTTCTCCCATTCAACAGGTTGCCTCTTCACTCTGTTGATTTGTTTCTTTTGCTGTGCAGATGCTTTTTGGTACAATATAGTCTCATTTGTCTGTTTTGTTTTTGTTGCCTGTGCTTTTGGCGTCTTAAGCCATAAAATCTTTGCCTAGCTCAATGCCCTGGAGTGTTTTCCCTATGTTTTCTTCTAGTAGTTTTATGGGTTTGGGTCTTATATTTAAGACTTTAATCCATTTTGAGTTGATTTTTACATATGGCAATAGGAAGGAGTCCAGTTTCATTCTTTCTGCATATGGATATCCAGTTTTCCCAGCACCATTTATTGAAGACTGTCCTTTCCCCCCAATGTGTGTTCTTGGCACCTTTGTTGAAAATCAGTTCGCTGTAAATACATGGGCTCTCTATTCTGTTCCATTGGTCTATGTGTTTGTGTTTATCACAATACCATGCTGCTTCGGTTACTATAGCCTTATAATATATTTTGAAGTCAGGTAGTGTGATGCCTCCAGCTTTGTTCTTTTTGCTGAGCTTTGTTCTCTTTGGCTATTTGGGTTCTCTTTTTGGTTCCCTATGAATTTTAGGATTGTTTTTTCTATTTCTGTGAAAAATGTCATTGGTATTTTGATGGGGATTGCATTGAATCTGTAGATTGCTTTGGGCAATGTGGTCATTTAACAATATTAACTCTTCTGATCCATGAGCATGGGATGTCTTTCCATTTATTTGTATCCTCTTTGTTTCTTTCATCAGTGTTTTGTAGTTTTCCCTGGAGAGGTCTTTGCTTCCTTGGTTAAATTTATTCCTACATTTTATTGTTTTTGCAGCTATTGTAAATGGGATTGCTTTCTGGATATAATTTCTTCTTTTGAGCTTCATAGTTCATTCGCTTATTCATTTGTTCCTTCCCTCTCCCCCTCCCTTCCTTTCTTTGTCTTCAAGATACTTAACCTTTAGCTTTCAAATATCTTTGGTAGAGGTCAAACTATAGTTAGCGTTAACATTCAGCTAATTTAAAATTTTTCTTAAATTTTTATTATTGGCATTTTCAAACATATATGAAAATAGAGAGAATAAGATAATAAACAGCATGAGTTCATCATCAACTTAAACAATTGCCAACATGTGGGTCATCTTAGCTCATCCATACCTCCAACCCTTCCCACACTCCCTGTTTCTACAATGGGTTATTATGAAGCAAATCTCAAGCATCATGTTATTTCATCTGTAAATTTGGTTAATATCTTTATTAATTTACTTAATTAAAAAATTTACTGAATATCCATTCTTTCAGGTTGTATGCTACATTCTGGTAAATTCCTACTCATCTTTCAAAGCTGAACTCAAATGTCACCTTTTCCTAGAAGCCTTCCCTGGTCTTTCCTTACCCCAAGGGAATTTAATGACTCCTTCCTCTGGGTTCAGGTTGTATACCTCCTTCACATTACTTACTGTTTTTTAATGATTGTTTTTTTTTAATGTGAGGAGAAAGTACAATGTAATGCTTAAGAGTTTGGTATCAAATAGACTTAGATTGAAATTCTAGATGCACTTATTTCCTGAATTTAATTGTTCTGAACCTCAGTGTTCTTGTCAGTAAAATGGGGATACAGCACTCACCTCATATTGTGAGGAATGGATGAGTTATGAATTCAAATCACCTGGCACAGTACCTGGCACATAGCCTTGACTCGGCTCTTCTGAATGCCTCACTCCCGCATCCGTACAGCCCGCTTATCCTGCCTGCTCTACCCTACAAACTGCTCTTCCATCCTCCAGCACTCTCCCTGCACTCTTGTAACCCCAGGTGCCACCATCCTCCTCCTGGATGCCTCCCACAGCCCACTCACTGCCCACAGCCACCCAGCCCGTCCTTCAAGCTGTGGTTGGAGAGAGCTTGCCGAAATGCAAGACTGCCCCGTCACATTGTTGCCTAAAACGCTGTGATGGCTCTGCATTACGTGTGTGGTAAAGACCACACCTCTTAACAGGTCCCCCAAAGCTCACAAGACCCCTTTCCCGACCGCCCCCTGCTCTGCTCCTCCCACACTCCCCAGCCCCAGTCACTGCAGATCTTCTCTCCTTAGGTCCCAGGGCACTGGGACCCAGGCTGCACTGACACTTCCTAGAGATAAACCTCCAGAGTCACATGCCCATCTCCAAACCAAACTGGCAGATCCTGCCCCTCCTGCACAAAAACAACGCCGCTGCTGTTGCAATCTTCCCCATCTCAGTCCGCTCTTGCTGAGCAGACTGAACACCTCAGAGCCATCCTTGGCTTCTCTCTTTCTCTCACATTCCATATTATGTTGGCCTTACCCTCAGAGTATATCGAGCCTCAGACCAAGGGTTCCTAGCTCCACGGCTGCTCCCTGCCCCCTGCGGCTGTCCCTGCTTGGAGTGCTTCTGTGGGGGCTCTTCTTGCCCCCACATTCTCTTCTGCACATGGCAGCCAGGTCATGTCTCTTGTGCTTAAAACTCTCCAGGAGCTTTTTGGTCTCAGCTGGAGTAAATGCCAAAGTCCTTATAGTTACCCACAAGGCCCCAAATGAGGGGCCTCCCCCGCTTTCCAACCTCCTCTCCTCTCCATTCCCTCAGCCACAGTGACAACCTCCATGTTCCTACCTCAGGGCCTTTGCACTTGTCATTCTCCTTGCCTGGAGTCCCCTCCTTTCTCCCGCTGAGCATATGGCTCCCTCACTTTCAGCTCTCTGCTCAAACGTGCCTTCCCAGATGTATCCATACAAAATAGTATCCCCCCTTCTTGTGGTACCCATTTCTCCTGATCCTGTCTGGACTTTCCCATATTGCCATCTGACCTACCTTATCTGTCTGTGTGTTTCTTGGCTGACCCCACTTAGAATGTCAGCTTCATGAAGGCGGGGACTTAATTTTGCTCATTGCTGTATCCCTAGCATCTTGAACAGTACCTGGTCCATAGGAGGCTCTCAATAAATATTTGTTGATAAATGAGTGAATGAATGTTAGACTTAATGCTACCTATTCGTGACTTCCTAGACTAGATGGCATTCTCATTTATATGCTCTTAGCACCTATACATTCCCTTTAAAATATTTAGCGTAACCATAATTACACCATTATATAATGTAAGTGCTGTCTTGTTCATTACAGGTTGAGCATCTCTAATCCAAAAATTCAAAATCTGAAATGCTCCAAAATTGGAAACTTTTTGAGCACTGTCATGATGCCATAAGTAGAAAATTCCACACCTGACCTCATGTGATAAGTCTCAGGCAAAACATTGTTTTGTGCACAAAATTATTAAAAATATTGCGTAAAATTCCTTTCAGGCTATATGTATAAGGTGTATATGAAACATAAATGAATTTCATGCTTAAGGCTCGGTACAGTGGCTCACGCCTGAAATCCCAGCATTTTGGGAGGCCAAGGTGGGAGGATCAGTAGAGCCCAGGAGTTTGAGACCAGCCTAGGCAACATAGTGAGACCTTGTCTCTACAAAAAATAGAAAAAAAATTAGTTGGGCATGGCACACACCTGTAGTTCTGAGGCTCAAGTGGGAGGATTGCTTGAGCCCAGGAGTTCGAGGTTATAGTGAGCTATGATCTTGCCACTGCACTGCAGCCAAGGCAACAAAGTGAGATCCTATCTCTAAGAAAAAAAAGGAAAAAATTATGCTTAGACTTGGGTCCCATGTCCAAGATATCTCATTATGTATATGCAAATATTAAAAACCTCCCAAAATCTAAAATCTGAAACACTCTGATCCCAAGCATTTCAGATAAGAGATACTCAACCTATACTGTATTTCTAGTCCCACGGTAGGCACTAAACATGTGTTGAGTGATGAATGAAAGGAAGGCAGGTGTTATTTGAGAAACTGACCAATAGTAGGTGCTTGACAGAAGGACTGAGCCCTGGGCTGGACACAGGGATTTCTGAGGTTTAATCCTATCTCTCCTACTAACTTACTGTGTGACCTTCAGCTGGGGACTGTCGCTTTCTTTTCTTTCTGTCCCCTGCTGAAAAATAAGTAGCAAAATCACACCATTCAGGATGAGCTTTTAGGCCTGAAGAGACTGTGATTCTAGAAACTGGTATGTCCAGCTTGGTTCTATTGCTGGCCTGCAGCTCTGTGTAGGGAAGAAGGGTTGTACTGGAACCACTGGGCAAAGATTTGGCCTTGGGACCTCTGTTGGCAGGCTGGGCTCCTGACACAGGGCCAGCCCTTTAGTTTCTTGGCTGGATGAGTGAGCAGCAGGAGGGTTGATTGATCTTCCCTCATTGGGGGGTCCTGGCCATAAATCTCCCTAGCCCAGTGGGGTCGCCTAGGACCCAGGATTCACAGCCAGTACATTCCTTGGCCTGACTCGCTCCCGGCTGATGCTTTCTGCCCCTTCCAGCTCCCAGGCACTGGGGCCCTCTGTGGGAGTAAGCACCGTTCAAGCTGATCAGAGCCCCAGCTGAGTCCCAGAAAGCCTCTGTGCAGAGAGGTGCCAATCTTTCTCCAGGTCTGTCCTTGAGATCACATGGCGTTGCTTTGAGCAGACCTGCCCTAGGCTGCCGGTAAGTCAGGACTTCTTAAGCTCCTGGGAACCCTTGTGTGGTCTGGTGAAGCCTATGGACCCCTGCTCAGAATAATGTTTTTAAGTGCATATAATAAAAGGCATGGTTTGCAAAGGAAACCAAATATACTGAAATGTAGTTCTCAAAATGTTAAAAATATAAGTTTGTAGTGTAGTAATTTATGTGTATCTTTATAATGTATTCAAAGACAAGATCTTGTGGAAGTTCCAATGACTATTGTACTTCCATAAAGGAGAGCATAAACGATATATCCAGATATCCGCAACAATTATATGGTGATATGAAAATATCACAGAGGGACTGTGGGTTATTGCCTTCATTCCTAATGGAAGAAAATGGTAAATTTTAGTTAGACATTAGTGAAGTACAGATGTCATGTTTTCCTTGTCCATGTTGATGAGCCACTGTGTTCTGCCCTTGGGCCCTCTGGCAGGGCAAGTGGAATGAAGGGGGCCAGGTGGACGAAATCTTAGGTCTGAGAGGAGGGGAGCTCACCACAGTCTTGGTCAACCTGCTCCTCAAGACCTAACTAAAATGTGAAAATCCCTCACATTCTGTTAATGGAGTCACAGAAGCACAGGCTTCCAGAGCTGGAAGGGCTGTAGCCCTGCTTTGGTCTGAATGTATGTCCCTCCAAAACTTGTATGTGGGAACTGAAGCCCCAAGGTGATGGTGTTCAGAGCAGGAACCTCTGGGGAAGGGGTGAGTCAGGAGGGCTCCCCCCTCAGGACTGCATTAGTGCTCTCATAAAATAGCTTACAGGGAATGCCCAAGTCCCTTTGGCCCTTCCATCTCTCCTGCCATGTGAGGACACAGCAAGGTGCGCCACCTAGGAAGCAGAGAGAGCTCTCACCAGACACGGAATCTACTAGTGCCTCGATTTCGAACTTTCCAGCTTCCAGAAATGTGAGAAAATAAATTTCTATTCTTTATAAATTACTCAGTCTAAGGTATTTTGTTAAAACAGTACCAACAGACGAAGACAAATCCCTTCTGCAGATGCCCCTATTGGATGACCTGGTCTTTGGCCTCTGCTCTCCCTCTTCTAGGGATGGAGAGCTCACCCTCTGGACACCCTCCTTTCAGGGCTGGTAAGCTCCAGCTCTCCCAGGAATGGGGACCGTGTCCTCTCATTCACACACAGACACGGATCAGACCCAGTCCCTGGCCCCACAGCTACAGGGTGGAGAGACGAGGGCCCACCTAGAGCTAAAATGTCTTATTCATTCAATGATCATTCTCTGAGCTTCTGCTCTTTGTCAGGCTGGGGTGGGGGCTGCACATACTGAGATTTAATTTCATAAAATATTTACCCAGTGTGTCCTCAGGCACTGTGCTCAGTACTAAGTGCTGGGGGTGAAATAGACATGATACCTTCCCTCCCAGGAGACAGATGTTGAATGAGTAGACATACAAATCAATAGGTGATTGCAACTTGTGGTAATAGCCATGGAAATGAGCAGAGGAGGCTCACAGGAGGGAGCAACTTCAGTTGGCGGAAAAGGGAAGCCAAAGAAGTCCTCTTGGAGAAAGTGACTTTTTTTTTTTTTGAGACAGAGTCTTGCTCTGTTGCCCAGGCTAGAGTACTGTTGCATCAGCCTAGCTCACAGAAACCTCAAACTCCTGGGCTCAAGAGAACCTCCTGCTTCAGCATCCTGAGTAGCTGGGACTACAGGTGCATGCCACCACACTCAGCTAATCTGAAATTTTTTCTATTCCTAGTAGAGATGGGGTCTTGCTCTTGCTCAGGCTGGTCTTGAACTCCTGAACTCAAGAGATCCTCCCTTCTCGGCCTCCCACAGTGCTAGGATTACAAGTGTGAGCCACCATGCCAGGCTTAAAGCAAGACTTGGAGGATTAGTTTGAGGGTCAGAGCATTCCAGGCAGAGGAAAGAGGGAGTGAGGAAGAGTGTGGCTATTGTTAGGAAGTGACAGGAAGCACTGGGGCCAGATGAGACTGGAGAGAGGGGCAAGGACAGATTGTCTGGGTCTTCAGGCCCTTGCAGAGAAGCTTACATGGTATTTTAAGTGCTGATGGAAGCCATTTAAGGGTTTAAGCAGGATATGGTAGAATGAATAAAACAAGGTCTCCAGGAGCTCTCAGGCTTGCAGCAAAGATATTAATGAGATGAAATATTATAAGAATGAGTGAAGAAAGCTTTCATTTCTGTGCTCTAAACGTGCTTCTTGAAAGTGTCTCCCTTTTTCTCAGGCTCAGCTCTCTGCCTGGATGGACCACCCCAAGCGGTCTGCCCAGCCCAACAATCTGGCTAACTTGTTTATGGATCACCTCCTCCAGGGCGCTTGCCTTAACAATGCAGGCCTCCACGCTGCCCTACATCGCAGCCCTGAGCATGTCATGAGTGCTGTTCTCAGCACCAGTGACTATGGACACGTCAATGTCCACCTTCCCTTCTCCAAATCACCCCTGGAGGAGGGGTGGAAAGGCGGGCTGGAAGGAGGGGAAGTTGCAGAATCTTCAGCTGCCAAGGGCTCCCCTGACCTCCCCAACCAGTGGGGATTGGAGCTAGACACTGCCACCTGCTGGCAGCAGCTGGAATGGAATGGCAGACAAGACGGTGGGGAGGGAGTCCTGGCAAGGGTTCAGGTCCACTTTGACTTTTCTGAACAGTAATCACACGAGGTCCAGTGGGATGGAGGGCTTTTCTAAGGGGCCTGCTGATTCCGGGTGGCTGAGCTGGGCTGGAAACAGGAAGGAGGAACTGAGTGTTGATGGAACAGCTGCTCAGGACGCACGGTCCAGCCCTGTGGGGGTGATGAGACCTGAGTCCAGAGCCTGGACCCAAGCCAAACCAGCAGGGGGGCCACCTTGTTACCATGGGGACTCGGGCTGTGTCCATACAGCTGGGGAGATGACCCCCTGCCCACGTGAGGACCTCCAGGGAGCAGGGACCCACCTCAAAGCCAATTGTCCACCCACACCCCCCTTTTCTGGAACAACTTGTTTTGCTCTAAAGCTTGGGACTTTGACCCTGGAGATGTGTTTTCCTCCTGTTTGTCACCTGATGTCCTTCCTGCTCATCCCCCTCCCCCAGCACTCCCAAAGCATGGCCCAGGGAGTCCTTGCCTTTCCCCAGGCTTTTTAGGGAAGTGGGGGATGCTCAGGTGAGGAAGGCAGAGCCTGGGGCTTGGGGGCTGAGGGCAGAGGCTGGGCAGCTCCAGGGGGTCACTGGCTGGAGGGGGTGTCGCAGCAGTGACTTCCCTGCCCACCTCTTCTCAGATTTCTCCTTCTTGGCTCCTGGGACACCCCACTCTTCTGGGATTTCTTCTTCCTGCTCCATCCTGCTTTCTCTTCCTTTGGAAGACCTGTATGTGTTGGGGCTGTGTCCTGGTCCCTCACTCCTCTCCTTTGTCTGCTCTCCTTTCAACACACACACACACACACACACACACACACACGCGCGCGCACACACACACACACACACACATGCACGCATGCACATGCATGCACATGCACACACACGCACACATGCACACACACCTGCAACCTTCTAGATGTCTCTCTCTGGCTCTTCTGAGGTACTATCACCTGCCCAGCGCCCAAGCCACAGACCTGGGCATCACCTCCACCCCTTGCTGAGCACCCATTTCCAGCTAGTCACTGTGCTCTAGCAACCACGCCCTAGTCTTTCCACCTCCACAACAGGGCTCAGATCCGTTCCCACTGCCACTCCCTGATGCAGCCCTGTCACTGGGGCTGTAGCCACTGCAGCAGCCTCCCTGCTCTCCCTTTCTCCAGCCTTTGCAGGCCCTTTTCACTATCCACCTTGCATGGGAAAGGAGTTTTCTCAACTGCAAAACTAACCGTATGACTTCCCTACTTAAAACCCTTGGAGAAGGCATGGGTGGATGTTTGTTAAATTCAACCCCATTCTTTACATTCCGAGCAGTGATTCCCTGGCTGTTCATTAACAGACACAGTGCCTACTCCAGGCTGTGCCAGAAGATTCTGAGGACACAGAGTTGGGGCAGGGAGGGAGAACAGGATCCGCATGTATGGGAGGCATCACTCAACTCCAAGCAAAGTTCCCCTAGATCGCCCCAAGACGCCCCATCTTTGGATGGCAATGGGTCCCACCACACACACATATGAACGCACATGCTCACACACACACATAGAATGCAGGCATGAGCGTGATGTCTGAGTACTCTCACTGGCAGAACCATCCTGCAAAGGCCCTGTGACCAACAATTTGGTGCCTTCAGGGTAGGAAAGCTATGGAGGGGCCTTCTGCTCCGGCCCTGGCTTCTGGGGACTGTCCATCCCTGAGAATTTGCTCCTGGTCAACTGGCTCCTTCGTTCTACGGAGTCAGCGTCTGGGCTCCCTATACTCCCGGGGTGGAGTAGGGCACCGAGACCCAGCATGACCTTTGGTCTGGGGCCTCCAAGGTACCCGGGTTGTTTTCAGACCCTGAGCTGGAGGGCCAGATGGACACCATGTGATCCTGGGGGGACTTTTGCCTCTTCTGAGGAGTCTGACTCCAGGGCCTCCCTGCTCCAAGGGACAGGTAAGCCTTCTTCAAGCCTGCCCTGGCCGTGAGGGCTGAGGGCCCAAGGATTCCCGACCCCAGATTGGAACTTGCTGCCTGGGGTGTCCTTCCTTTGCCCCCCAGCTGGGCTGCATTCACATCGAATGAGGCCTCCCACACATTCTCTCCCCTGTGATGGGCAGAGATGGCCCTGAGGGTAGGAGCTGAGGCCTCACCAGGCCTAGTTCTTATTGAGGGAAGCCCAGCCTAGTTCCCAGGGACCATGTCTGGGGCCAAGAGGAAGAGCTAAACTAGGCCAGAGCAGCTGGGCAGGGGCAGGGGTTGGTCATGGGCTGAGAAAGCCCCCCATGGAGATCTCAGCAGGAGGGGCTGGATTTAGGAAGGTACTGGGCTGGGCCCGGGGAGTGGTCGGGCACAACACTGAGTCTGGGCATTGGAGCCCCAGGTCTGGCTTGGTGTGGCAGGGACAGGTGAGGGGAGAACAGGAAGCAGGCCAGGCTCTGGGAGGGGAGGGTGTTGAGCCTCTGGGGTTTTCCCAGGCTCCACAGCCAGCCAGCAAAGTTCTTAATCCCGCTGTCAGGCTTCCACCAAGCCCCGCCCACTGGTTTCAGTCAAGGCAGGTGTGACAACGCGTCACTCCTTTCCTGAGAGCCCAGCTCCACTGCCAGGAAGGGGGAGCTCAGGGACTTGGAGGCGAGGCTGGGACTCTCCCCACCTCTGCCTGGCCCTAGGACCCGCCTCTTTAGCTGGTCCCTGGAAGGTGCCTTGAATGAGCCCTGGGCCCAGGCCAGGGGAGGCCAGGCCTGCAGCTCATTACCATGGGAGGGAGGGCAGTTTCCCTCTGCCGCCCACCTTCCCTTCTCCTCCCCTCGCCTTCTTCCCTCCGAGCTCCTTTCCTCCCGGGCCAGACAGAGCCCAGGTTGATCTCAGGCCGACACCCACAGCCTCCACAGCGGCTCCAGGAGCCGGGACTCCGGCGGCAGGAAGGAAGCCCAGGAGCTGCCTGCAGCCATGTCAGCCCTCAGCCTGGTCATTCTGGGTCTGCTGGCGGTAGTGCCACCTGCCAGCTGTCAACAAGGTAGTGCAGGACTGGGCCAGCCCCAATGGCTGCAGGGAGGAGGGGGCCGGGCTGGGCGCTGGTGACCCAGGGGCTGATGGGTGGTGTTCCTTGTAGTTTCGGGGGGGAGCAGAGACTGGGCTAGCTGGAAGATCCTCCCAAAGGAGAGACCTCTGAGCCAGACCTCTGTCTGTGACTTGGTTTCCATGGATGAGAAGTGGGGCAGCAGGGAAGTGTTGGGTTTAGGATCTGCGGGAGGAGCAGGAGTTGGGTCAAGCCCCAAGAGCAGGCATTGCCCTAGAGATGGCTGGTCCTGCGTGCAGGGCCAGGGGCAAAAAGGAGGGTTGGGGGGGCCTAAGCCACCCCTTGGAGGCAGGTTTGCTCCAGGGAGGGGCAGTGCTGTCAGGTGTTTGCCCATGGCTTTGACCTAAGTCCTCACTGTCTTGGCTTCCTGGCCCTGAGTGGAGAGCGGTGCCCAGGGTGGTCCTACCACATACCTGAGCTCTTTCTCCAGCTCTGCCTGTTTTGTTGCGTGGCCTTGAGGAAATCATAGCTACTCTCTGAGACTCAGTTTTCTCACCCATAAAATGAAAACAATAAACCCCGCCCTGCCCACCTCCTGGGGCTGCTGCCAAGGTCAGGGTTGTGGAAGGGCTTTGCACTAGATGAAGTACCGCGCCCTAAGATCTGGCATCTGCAGCCAAAGTCTGATGACAGCAGGTGGGACTTAGGTCCAGAGGAGTCTGGAAAAAATGCTTCCAGAGCACCCCCACCTCCTGAGCTCCCATGTATGTCTGCTTCAACTCTGTCTCCCAGATCTTGGAAGCCCTCTGGGGAACTGAAGACCAGAGAGGTTGAATAGCTTATATGAGTCACACAGCAGGGCAAGAAAGGACAGGACTCAGACGCCTTCCTCCTGCCCCAAGCTCTGCCCCTTGCTCTAGGTGCTAGCACCAGAACCACATAGGAGGAGAAGCAGGGAAATGCAGTTTCTGTTGTAACAGGAGAGACTTGGCCACAGGGTCTGAAGTAAGCAGGGAGGGGGCCTCCCAGGGTAAAGCCCTAACTCCCAGTGCTTGAGTAACCACTGACTTGAGTGAGCAATGAGTCTGAATCATTGTTTCTTTGGGGGAAGTAATGAATCCAAAGCATTGTGCTTTGGCAGGTGTGGAACTTGCAGGGTAACCGCACTGTGTCTCTTCTGCTCCTCCTAGAGATTAGCAAGGTCTGACCTGGTAACATGCCAGAATTCCCAGCCTCCGCTCTCCTTCCCAATACCTGCCAGGCTCAGAGAAGAGGCCAGGCCTTCACTGCAGCAGGAGAGATTTAGGGTAGACTCAAGGCAGGACTTTTTGAGTGGGAGTGAGGCAGTGTAAGGTTTTTGGATGCCCAGCCTGGGCCCCTCAAAATATAGGACGGCTCTAGAGGTGCAGGTGCTTTGGCCTGGAGGCAGGGCCCCCCACAAGCCTCCTGTAGACCTATATTCCCTCCTGGGACCTCTACCCGCTGAGTGTCTTTCCTCTGCAGGACTGGGCTCCCTCAGGCTTGTGGAGCACAGTGAGACCAGGCAGAGAGGAGAGCCCTTGGGGCTGCCAGTGGCCTGAGGGCCAGGCCTTCTGGGAAATCTTGAGGGTCTGAGTTGGTGTCAAGGGTTGAGAAGAGGAGGAGGGTGTATGGCTGGGGCCTCCACCTGTTCTCTCACCCTAGGCCCCTGGGCACCCAGCTGGAGGAGCCAAAAGGGGCTTGGTTTCCCTTCCAGCCCCCAAGACCCACAGAGGAGCTTGCCCCTCTGGCCTGCCTCTTGGGATATCCTGGTCCACTCCTCTCCCTGGGCAGCCGGGCGCCCCTGGCTGAGCAGCCTTGCCGCTCACCCTCAGCCACACACGCACACCCTTCCCAGCACCAGAGAAACCTCTTGTTACAGAACAGGAACTTCCAGATGCCAGCTCAGTCTTGCCAGCTCTGAGCCCTCCTCGGCCTTCTGGGAGCCACTCCCAGCTAGCACAGCCTAGGCCGCTGTCCAGGGGGCTGCCCTTTGGTCCCTGGGGCCCAGGCACTTCCTGGGGGGCCCTGCATGTGACCCACTAGGGGGGAGGAGAAGAGGCTCTGGGCTACCTGGATCTCAGACATAGCACTCTGAGGCCTGTCCCCTGCTTGGCTAATCATTCTTTCCTCCAACTCCTGTCTTCTCTCTGATTCTCTGTCCTTCCTCCTACTCCATCCTTTTCTTCAGCTCACTGGGGGTCAGTGGGCCCACATCCTCACCCCTGATGTCCCAGAATGTCTCCTCTGGTCCTGGCCACTGCTGATGGCCTCCAGCACAGGCCCCAGCCCTTGGGGCATGAGGCCCCTCCCTCCCCAGCCTGCTACAACCCCCCACCTCTTTTCAGGCCTGGGGAAACTTCAGCCCTGGATGCAAGGCCTCATCGCAGTGGTGGTGTTCCTGGTCCTCGTGGCAATTGCCTTTGCTGTCAACCGCTTCTGGTGCCAGGAAGAGCCGTGAGTGCTGCCGGAGGGCCTGGGGGCTGGGCTGGCCCGAGCAGGCAGGGAGGGCCCCAGAAACCACTGCTCTTGCTCCAGGAGCTGTCAGAAGGGCCTCAGAAACCCTGGGTCCAGTCTTGTCATTGTGTGGAAGGGAAACTGAGGTTCAAGGTCATGGGGTGAGTTGGTGCACTAGAGCTCAGGCTTGTTGGCTCCCAGCCCTGAGCTGGTGGCCCCACAGCTCTCGTGCCCACTCCCTGTGAGCACTGAGGAAGCATCTTGTCTCCTTGGAGTCTCAATGTTTCTATCTGCAGAGTCAGGGCGGTGCCCGCCTGTGAGGGGCTGTGAGAACCTCTGGAAAGGAAGGCCCCGTCCTTCTTGAGAGTCAGTGGTGGTACAGAGGGGCCATGGGACAGACGAGGCAGCTGCCCTCATGGGCCCAGACCGGACGAGCAATCATGGGTTCAAGCGTTGCTGCCACTGGGGAGTCGGGACAGCACGATGGGGCCTGGCCCGGGGTGGGAGGTCAGTCGGAGGCTTCCCCATTACATGTTGATCGGGAAACCTGGAGAGCGAGAGTCAGTCACGGGACACGGTGGCCTGGGAAGAGCTGGAGTGGAGGGAAGAGTGCACCCGGGGCCTGGGCCAGGAGCAGGGTACCAGGGCTGGGGCGGCGCACAAAGGGCAAGAGCAGTTGGGCTGAAGTCCAGGCCAAGACCTGGGGCAAGGCTATCTCTGTCCCCAGGGGTGCCTTTTCCCAGCTCTCACAAAGGTGGCCCGGTAGCCTGGGTGCTAGCAGCCGCCCTTTGCGGGCTGCCAAGGCAACCCAAGCAGCTCGGGGGTGTGGAAAGAGATGGACGGGCCTGAGATGACCGAGCAGGCCCTTGTGCACCAATGACTTGAACTTTGGGCTTTACTTTAGTGCAGTGCGAGTCCAGTGACAAGTCTTTTTAAGCCAGTCCTGGGATGGGACCTGCCACAGCAGAATCACACATGGCTAGTCAGTGTGCAGGTGTGGACGAGGAGGCTGGGCATGAGGTCGGAGGGAGCCCGGGTCCGGCCATGGGGGGCAGGACTGTGAACTGTCTAGGAGGAGACCCCTGGGATGGATGGAGATGGGAGCAGGCATGAGGGGAGGAGGGCAGGGCTGCCGCTGGGGTTTCTGACTGGGGCCTCTCACTGAGGCACAGGGCATAGGAGACGAGCAGATCTGGGGCAACTGCTGAGTTTAATTGGGGACATAGGAAGTCTGAGGTGCCTGTGGGATGTCTGAGGAGAGATAAGCAGGTGTAAGGTCCCGTGGGAGCAGTTGTGGGGGCTGTGGCAGAGCCCACAGCAGGGGGTGTAAACCTGAGTAAGAGGCAGGAGCTTTGGCT
Organism: Cheirogaleus major; assembly: GCA_963574435.1. Classification (NCBI taxonomy): domain Eukaryota; kingdom Metazoa; phylum Chordata; class Mammalia; order Primates; family Cheirogaleidae; genus Cheirogaleus; species Cheirogaleus major. Next base: position 9,024 of record CAUYPO010102516.1, on the reverse strand, counting down.
TCGCCTTCTCCACCCGCCCCAGCTCTGCCTGCAGCAGCCACTGCCTGGCTGCCAGGAACGTCCTGCTGAGCCTGCTCTGGGGCTGAGCTGAGGCAGCTGGGGGTGTGGAGAGGGCCTGGCATGTGGAGAGGCCTTTTGAAAATTCCTGGCCCCCATGGTGGAGCCCAGACAGGGGCGTGAGGCCCCGTGGGAGGGCTCAGGGACAAGGCTGCCCTGTGGGCTTGTGAGAACCAGGACCTGAGATGGGGTCTGCTTGGATGGGGGATCCTGCTGATGTGCCCACTGATGAGCCCTGTCCCCAGGGAGCCCATGAACATGGTCATGACCGTCGGAAACAAGACCGATGGGGTCCTGGTGGGAATGGATGGAAGGTACTCCTCGATGGCGGCCAGCTTCAGGTGAGGTGGCACACAGGGCTGCCTGCCTTGCGTCCCAAGGGCCTGGGGGGACCTCAGGACCAGGTGCTGCTGAGGGGGAGGGGCTGGGGAAGACAGGGACCCATGCAGGGAAAGACCAGTGAGCCGGTGGGGGCTCTGTGAGCACTGCAGGGCTCTGTGGGGAGAGGCAGCCTCAGTCTGGGGTGGGGGCTCAGTTAGGGTCGGGGACTTGGCAGGGGAGGGTTCAGCAGATGGATTGGGGCTCACAGGGCAGTGGGCGCTGTGAGGGAAGGGGCTCGCTGGGGAGGGGACTTCGGTGAAGGGATGAATGAGTGGGGGACTCAGTGTGAGGCAGGGCTCAATAGGGGATGGGGCTCAGGGGGATGGGTGCCATGGGGGGAGGGTTGCTCGGTGGGACCCACTGGTAGAGCACCCCATGGAGGAGGGAGATGGGGTTCAGGGGTGCTAAGAGGCTTCCTGTCTCAGGTGCACAAGCCCAGATGGGGTCGGGGAACCCCCTTCTGGGAGTCAAACGTTTATTCTGGAAGATATTGTCCTCGCGTGTGCCAGACGGGCAGGGAGAAGGGGATGGATTGGGAGGCGTGAGGACACACCAGGACCCTGCCATCCACTTTCAGGTCCAGCGAGCATGAGAATGCCTACGAGAACGTTCCCGAGGAGGAGGGCAGGGTCCGCAGCACCCCGATGTGAGCCTGGCTCATGTGGCCCCTGCCCTGAGGCTCCCCGGCGCCTGTGATGAATGCTCAACGCCACCACCCGAGCCTCTTCCTTCTCTGCACAGGAATCTACAATATGGGCCGACTCCCTCCATCCCCACAGCACCCCACTCTCCCTGAATCATGCCAGCCAAAGTTGGAGCTCAGACTGCGTCCAGGTTGGGGCTTGGCTGCGGCCCGGCTCTCCGGCCTGATCAGAAGAGCCTTCTGAAGAGGACAGTCAGCGTGGCACTTCTCATCCTGCCTTTTGTGTCTTTCCCCATAACTGTGGAAATGGCCCTTATTTCTGTGAAATAAAGACTTTTTGTACTTCTGGGGCCGAGGCTCAGAAACAGCCCCTCAGGCTTCCAGCGAGGCCGGAACTTGCTTTCTGAATTGTGACAATTGCCTTCCGAAGCTGCTGTCACAGTGGCTTTGGAGGATTGCCCAGGAAGCCCTGCACCCACAGGGCGGCTGAAGCTGAGGGGGTCCAGGCTGGGAAGGGCAGAAGGTCAGTGTCCTGGGTGGGGGTAAAGGAAGGTGGTGTCTCTTCTGGTGTCTGAGCGTGAAACACCCTCAAATGACAGTGTCTGATGAGCTCCCTTGCATGGAAGAGCTCAGGAGGCCGAGAGCCAGGGGTGGGAGCTCATCCCTGCCAATGGCACGGTCTTTGTCCCCTCAGGCTAAACCCTCCCTTTGACCAGGGCAGTCAGGAGAGGCTTCCTGGGGTAGGACAGCCCCTGGTGTGAGCCGGGTGCCTTAGAGCTGGGCAGTTTCAAGATGTGTCCCAGGTTCTCTTTCATGTATGAAGGAAGAGTGTCAGAGGGCCCACGGGCCAGGAGCTCACGCACTCTGTGCGTGGTCCCCTCTGCAAGCCCTTGTCCCTCAACCCACCCTCCACACCTGAGATTCTGGGCCCTTCCTCATGCAGCCCTGTCCCCTGTCTTCATGCTGGAAGCATTGTGGTGGGCTTACCATCTCTCACGCATCTTATAGATCTAGCTCTACCCTCCTCCACACTCCCTCTGTGCTGAGCTTTGGCATAGGAAGTGCCAGAATTGGGTTGAGACTCGGGAAGCCCAGATTTGAGTCCTGGGTCCCCTGCCAACTTGCTGCGTGGCCTTGGGAGAGTTGCTGAGCTCAGCTTCTTCCCTGTGGAGGATTCGGCCAGTCTCACCACAGAGCTGGAGTAGAACCCAGTCCCCACCAATGCCCCTGACTCCCAGTCCTGGGCTGGGGGTGGGGGTAAGGATGCTGCGTGCTAGTGGGGGTGAAGAGGGGGCAGAGGGGAGGGTAGGTGTGACTTTCTGGCTGACTCTGGCGGTCCCTCACCTCTGTGACTGTCAGTCTTCTGGGAACAGCTTCTGTCTCTCTGCCTGGGGTGATAGCCTGAGACAAGCTCACCCAGGAGCATGCCTAGACCCAGAGGAGCGGGGCTAGAGAGCAGGAGGCAGTCCACCTTGACCCACAGATCTTCCCCCGTTGCTGTCTCAGCTCCCCATATCCCCAAGCTTCACCATCACAGCCATTCTGTTGCTGTTCCAAGATTCATGCAGATACTTCTGGGGAAAGCCCATCTTGAATCAGAATTATCCTTTCTCACCTCACTGGGGCTCAGGAAGCAGCCTGCAACAGAGGGAAGAGACCTGATGGGATCAGCTTCTTTGCCCCAGCCTACCCCTGCCTTGCTGTGTGCCTTGGGGCAAGTTCCCTCCCCTCTCTGGGGCTTCAGCTTAATAAACTGTAGCTGTTGCTCTAGTGATTCCTTTTCTAGTCTTTTGCTCATACGGCTTTCTGGGACTCACACCTTCTTACCCCACCTCTGCCAGTTTAAACGTGGCCTATTCTTTTTCTTGGCCCAGCCAAGATTCCTCTTCCTCTGGGAAGACTTCCTTGATTAGACCAGGGCCAAGCCAGGCCACCAGCCCACCAGCTTCTCACGCACTGTAGGACAGGCAAAGGTTCCTGGAGGGTGAGGCTTCTGCTAAGGCACAAACATCTACCTTTCCAGCCTCTGGCCAAATCTGATTCTCCTTGCATGAGGCCACATTCACTCCCACCTCTGTCCCCAGTTGTCCCGGAAGGCATGTGTGGGGGGTCGAATCTGGTTCCCCCACCAGCCTGCCAGGGTCTGAAGGCAGAGCCATTGTCCCCTCTCCCTGCAGCAGGTGAAGGCCAGCCCCTCGCACCTGTGAGGTTTTACCAGGAGGGCCTGCTTCTGCCGGACTCCCAGCGTTCCCCAGCTGCTGCCTGGGGTGGAGCCTCCGTGAGAGCCCCCTTGGCCCCCTCCCCATTCTGTCTCTCTCAATTTGGGCAGGACTTGGATGGTGGGAGCGGGGGCCTCTGCAGGGGCTGGGCCGGCACTGACCTTACAGCCCCTCACCTCCACCCCGTGTTCCTGCCCTGACCAGGGCCTGGGAGCAGGGAACCGCCGGCCCCAGAACCGCGAGACCCCCAATCCTTATCGCTCGGTCCCACCTGCCAGCCCTGCCGGATCAGGGAGGGAAAGGAGGCTGGGCCAGGGCCAGGACAGCCGCTTAATGACCCTCTGGGGGCCTAATCTCAGACTGGCAGCCGCTGAGTGGCTCAGGCTCGCTCCTGGAGGAGGCTGATAACGCACCAGCTGGGCCCCCAACCATCTAGCGGGCCCCCAACCAGCCCCCAGGGGGCGGCCTCCGAGGGCCTGGGGAGGGGGCGCCTCTGGACTGGGCGGGGCTGGGGGCGAACCCTCCGCCGGCCTGGGGGAGGGGACTCCGAGCTTGAGCGACAGACAGACAGACCCGGCGGCCAGAGGGGTGGGCTGGGCCCAGCAGGAACCCCCGAAGGCCGGCGCTGCTCCTCTCTTCCTGCTGCCTCCCAGCCTTTCCTCCCGCCCAGCCGCTCTCCCTTTGTCTCTTCCAGCCTTTATCCATCTCTGTCTGCTCCGCCGTCTCCATCTTCGCCTCTCTGTCGGGTCTCCCCCTTCTCCGCTGGAGCTCAGTCCCCACCTCCCTCCCCGCTCGCATCTCCTTTCCTTTCCCGCTGCCTCTGCCTCTTGCCTCTGCCCCAGCTCTCCCTTCCCTCCCGAACTGCCCTGCTGCCACCCTTGGCCGGGCAAGTCCCACGACCCCGTGGGACTGTCACTTCTTTTCGTGGCATCATCTCCTCCTGGCCCCTTCCACCGGCCGGGGCCACAGTGCTCAGGCGGCCTGGAGCCCTGGCTCCGGGACTGGACAGTCTCTCACTGTTTAGGACATTCTTGCTCTTCCTGCTTCCTGGAACAGGGCTCGCACTTTTCTTCCTCCTCCTCTACCTAAAGTGTGTCAGTCTCACAGGTTTACATTATCGGTTGCACCCCAACTCGGACAGGACAGGAATGCCTCCGCCCGGGCTCTGCACCCACCGTGGGAGGGAGACGCGGCGCTGCTTACTTCAGTTTGACTTGAAGAGGAACTTCCAGCCAGGAGTTGGTTTTGAGAAAAGGCTATGCTGTTCTCTCTCCAGAGTGCCACCTGTTCTAGGATGGAATGCCAGGTGGTCACGATGAGTTTCAAGGTTACATCCCTCATACTCAGAATAACATGCGTAGACATAACACTTGTTTATTGTTCTTCAAGGGCCATCAGGTGAAGACTCCTGCTGGGCAGAGCCCCTACCCCCAGCCAAGGGCAGAGGGTGCCAGGGGGTGAGGCCCAAGTCACACACACTCTGCCCTGTCGTCTTGGGTCGACTTCACAGGCAAGTCAGATGGCTGGAGCCATCAGAACTAGCTCTAGGACCAGGGGGAAAGGCACCTGCCTCCTGTCCAGACTTGGCTGGGGGTCTTGACTCCCTGGCTCAGCACTCCTCCCAGTTTTTTGTCCCTGGCAGCGTGCACAGTGGCCCCAAACTTGCAGACTCTGGTTTGAATTCCAGCTCTGCTCCTCTCTGCCTGTGGAACCCCAGCCCTTCAGACCCTCCATTCCCTGCCAGTAAAATCAGTTCTGTAGTATCTTCCTTGCAGGCTGCTGGGAGGAGACCAAGATAGCATACCTGAGACTTGCCAGAAAGCCCTCTGTGGTCAGCGTAGGTGTCACTTCTTCTGGGACGCTCCCCCCACCCCTGGGTCAGGCACCGTCTCTGGGCAACTCCAGGCCCTGCACATCCCTCTGTCTCTGCACCCCTCGCCCCTACTGTGCTGTTTACTTATCTGTGTCCAGCCCCAGCCCCGGGTCTAGGAGCTCCTCATGAATGGGTCACATCCCTCTCTTGTCACCACTACCCACGACAGGGCTGGGCAAGGGAAGGGAAGCCCAAGGAGTGGTAAAGAGACCCAAAGGAAGGGGACTAAACTCCAGACATCTGCCTAGCTGTGTGTGAGTCCATACACATGCACATAGTCTCCTTTCTCCCTCTCTCCCCCCCATCTCTCTCTCTGCCTCTGTCTCTATCTACTATCTCTCTGTATCTCCCTATCTCTGTCTCCCTCTCTCTGGTTGACTGTCCTGGGAGCTTTCCTGAGCATTGCTGGTCCCTCTGGCCTTCATTCAGTTCACACGCTGCTCTCCCTCTGTCTGCCCTGTCTGCCACCTGGTGGCTGCACACTCTGTAGGAAGGGGCGGTTCAGCAGAGCTTTCGAACTTGACCTTCAGGCAGGGCTCTTCTCCCTCTAGTGCTGGGAGCAAAGGCCTTCCCATGGTGTGGTCCTGGGGCCCCCCTTAAGTTGTAGCAGCACCTCCTGGGTCTCCGTGGGCCGCACAGGCATCTGGGACTCTGTGTCCCTCCTTGCACAGCTCACGATCCATACACTACCTGTGGGGCCAGCTTTGGGCACTTGGCCACCTCTATCCTGATGTCACATCTTCCCTCCTCTCAGAAATGGTCTGGGAGCCAATGGCTTCTGCCCTGGGCCCTTTTTCCAGAGGGTGAGAGATGACACCATTTCTGAGGCCTTGTTCCCTGGAGACCCTGGCCTTCAGAGAGAGCTTGATATGAGACAGAGAGGGAGAAGAGAAAGGAAGAGGAGAGAAGAGGAGAGGAGAGGAGAGGAGAGGAGAGGAGAGGAGAGGAGAGGAGAGGAGAGGAGAGGAGAGGAGAGTCAAAAATGAATCCCAGTATCTGTCCTGGGCAAGCTGGAAGATGGGGGCGTCAGGGACTCTGCATGGGGTTATTGAGACTGTGCCTCCACTAACCAGGACCTGAAACCTGGCTTGGGCCTATGTCACCTGGATGGAGGGTCACCTTTTTCTGATTCGAAGGCGCCATATAGGCTAATGAGTGGCACTGAGACTGGCAGATGCCTGGGGACAAGCAGGAGGGTGTAGGGGATGAGGATGGGTCTGTGGACATCCGGAGGGCGGTTGGGTGTGCAGTGGAGGTCTGAAGCTCCACCGAGCAGTCCGTAGTTGAGCCAGAGGTTTTGCCTTGGAGCGGTATGCCCGCTGAGAGGTTAAGAGCTCAGGTGTGGGTGGGGCAGCCTGGAGGTAGTACAGCTGGGACACTTGATACCATGTGATTGTGGATGAATCAACTTGACTCTCAGAGGATGAGTTTACTGGAAATTGGGGGCAGTAAATGGTATCAACCTAACAAGGGATGTTGTGGATGTTAAAAAAAAATACACACAAAACACATGGAATAGTGCCTAGCACCCAGTTAGTGAACAATAAATGTTAGCTTTTTAAAATTACCACTGTTGTTATTATTATTACAGAGTGCATATGTTGGATGCAAGAGCACAGTGTGTCAGTGCTAGCAAGATCTTTGGACTCATTTAGCCAATGCAGGCTGCAGGCCATGCGTGCTGGTGGGTACAGAATGTGCTGGACCCATCTGCTCTCCTGGATGTCTCGGGGCATCAATGTAATACAGCTGGTCAGAGTGGGTCGTTCCGCATCGCTGAGGCTGGTGCAATTCTGTACATGGACTTTGTAAATGAATAACTAGGCCCTTGGCCAGCTCTAGCTGTGAGCTTTGGGATATGGGATGGGGGTGGCGAGGACAGGTGGTGGAAAAGTAGGAAAAGGGTCAGGAGGTGAAGGAGAGGGGAGAGGGAGGGGAAGGGAGAGGCTGGTGGATGGGAGGACGTTCCAGGCTCCAGGAGCTAGTGCGCTGGAATGAGAGGCTGGGAAGAGACTTTCCCCAAATCCAAACACAGTGATGGTGGTCGTGGTGTTTTCTACCTGGACGCCAAGAGCTACTGTGTTGTGCGTAGGACACGTTCTGATTGGAGCCTCGCGATGATCCTACCAGGTGGTTATAACTGGCTCAGTTTTTAGAGGAAAAATGCAGATTCTGAGAAAGGGAGGTGACTTACTCTCACAGCCACTTAGCGCCATTGAACCCTCGTCTTTTGACTTTAAATCTATTGCCAATTCAAACCCAGCATAGGGCTCTCTGGAGTGTGTGTGTGTGTGAGAGAGAGAGAGAGAGAGAGAGAGAGAGAGAGAGAGAGAAATGGGGAGAAGAAGAAAATAGCGTTTGTTGTCGCAGAGCTTACAGTCCAAGGAAAGGTGCATCTGAGCAGTGGAGTATCTAAGAGGAGTGGTTGACGTTGCTGCGTCCACCTCCGTGCTTCCCACTCGCCCTCAATGCCTGAAGCCTCCTTTCCACCCCCAGCACTTTGCTGAGACTGCTTTCCCCAACGACACGGCCTTGTCTCCTTGTTGCAGGATGTGATTGTCTCTGATTCCTCTGCTCTCAGTGTAACAGGACAGTAGCCATTTTCGCTGCAGCATTGTTCCTGACCACCCCTGCCCCCCCAGCTCATCAGGTTCCTATGGGCTTGTGGGCTGCCCCTGGCCATGGCATTGACCTCTGAACTCCATGAGGCAGAGACCACATCTAATGTCCAAGTGTCCAGCAAGGTCTGGAATACAAGAGGTCTCCAGGAACTGTTTGTGGAATGAGTGACGCTGGGACCTTATCCCCTCCACTTACACACTTCCTAAGAAGTATCAACTCCCAAATCAGCACCATCAGGCCCATTCCCTCCTGCACAACTCCACAGGCACCCCAGGTCCAAACGGAATTCTTGAATTTTCACTGCCCTGAGTCCCCTACCTGTGAGTTCCCTACCTCTAAGTCCCCTCCCCTTCTCATTCACCCAGACCAGAGACGGGGAGTCACCTCGAGCCCCCTCCCTCAGCCCCACTGGGTTTTACTTTCCAAGTCTCCCCTCCCCTCACTCATAGTTCCCCTGCTTCAGGTCTTGATCTTGCCTGGAGGTTTGCTGCAGCCTCCTCCCTGTTCTTGCTTTCACCCTTGCTGCACCCTCAGACCCTCCTCCACTCTGCAGCTAGAGAGACCTTTCCAACCAGGATCCAGCCCTTCACACCTGGGAGAGAATCTAAACACTTCAAGGCAGGTGCAGCCTAGTGGCTAAGTGCCTGGGCTTGAAGGCAAGCTTCCCTGGGCAAATCCCATCCTGCTAATTTTATATTAGTGTGATGTTGGGCATGTTATTAACAAAGGTGCTTTAATTAATGCCTAAATATGCAAATAAGGGGTAAAATGAGGCTCATCTTATGAGGTTGTGACCAAGAGTAAATGAGCTAATATATGTAAAGTGAAAGTTTGCGACTGCCGTCCCAATGTTCCTTTCCCTGCCTGCAATATCTTGAGCAGCCACTAGATGGATGGCTCTGCCTCCTCCTCTCCTGCCGCTGTCCACACACTTCACCCTCCTGAAGTTCTCCCTCCCCTCCCCTCCCCTCCCCTCCCACGCCGTTTCACACCTCAGTGCCTGTGTTGTCTGTGCCTCACCTCCTCCAGGACGGCTATCTGACCTCTCTTTCCACCCACCTCACCAGGTGGGCTATGCTCTGTGTCTGTGCGCTCCTGGAGAGCGAGACATCCCCAGGACGGCAGGCACAGTGCCTGCATAGAGCAAGCACTCAATGTTTGTTGAATGAATGAATGTCTGTTAGCCAGTCCCAGCTCATCCACTTACATCAGTTGCGCCACCTTCGGTG
>CAUYPO010102512.1:0-16794 GCA_963574435.1 Cheirogaleus major | reverse complement strand
TCACTGTTGGAGTTCTGTTGACAGACAGCCTTCAGCTCTCAGCCCCTTCAGCAACTGACTTTATGAAGGAAACCACCTTACCCAAGGTTATATCCCTTCCTATGGTAGCACACAGACAATGACTGATCAATGAGTGAGCATAATGACCTGACCATTCAAATCAATGGTATCTCTCTACCACTGGCCAAAATGTGATTGTGAAAGTAACCAATGGCATTGTTAATTCATTGGTCAATCCTTTAGTCCTCACCTATTTGACCTATAAGAAGTGTTTAAAAGAGTTGATCGAGCTTTTCTTTTAAGAACAATTTCACTTAGATTCCTCCTATTTCACTGAGCCATCCCTTGTACTTTCATTGGCTTATTCCTCTTCATCTCCCCAATATCTACATATTTCAGGGCCACAGCTTAGTTGTTAGACATTTTCATTTCTCAATCTACACCATTCCCAAGGTGATCTTATCTTGTCTTTATATTTAAAACTCATGTATACACTGAAGAATTCCCAAGTTTTATTTGTGCCTGGATAGTTCTCTTGAATTACAACACACACACACCGAGTTTATTTGACATTTCTGCTTTGATGTCGAAAACACATTGCAAACATAACATATCTTAATGGGGCTCACATTTCACCCACCAATCTACCCTCTCTGTATATTTCCTGTCAGAGTAAATGATTCTATTCTTCTAGCTGGTAATACAAAAATCCAAAAGTCATCTGTGATTGCTGTATATCTACCACACCCACGTACAATTCATGAGAAAATTCTAATGATACTGTTTTAGAACATATGTAGAATCTAACAACTTCTAAGCTCTTCTGCAGATTTCATCCAGGCATCCCTCACCTCTATTGTTGGGATAGTCGCCCCACTGACTCCCTGCTTCTTCCTTTGCTCCTTTTTGGTTTATTCTCAACACAGCAGGCAGAATGACACTTAAAAGGAAATCAGATCATACACCCTAAATGGCTTCCTATCTCCCTAAGAGGAAAAGTGAAACTACTTACAATGATCTACAGCCCCTAGACCATCTACATTTTTTTCCTCTTTGCTGTTTCCTGCTATGCTCCTCTTCCCTCACTCTATCCTAGGATACTAGCTTCTTTGCTTTTTATCAGACATACCAGGTGTTGTCACCTCTCAAGGTTGGTTCTCCAACTACAAAGCTTTTTTTCCCCTGATATAATCATGGCCGGCACCTTTACATCCTGTAGGTCTTTATTTCAATGCCGTCCTCATGGAGAGATCTTCCCTGAAATTCTATCTAAAAGTTCAACCCTATCACCCTTCACACATTCCTTATCCCTATTCCCTAATTAATTTTTCTCTGTGGTACTTATTCTCCAACAAATTATTATTTGTCTTGGAAATGTTATCCTCTTATTAGAATTTAGGTATACAAGAACAGGGATTTTATCTACCTTTTTCATTGTAACATGCCCAGACTATTGTCCTAGCTATTCTCTCTGCCTGGAAGTCTCTCTCTACTAGATATTTGCATGGATTTCTCTAACTTTGTGCAGGTTTCTGCTTGAATGTCACCTTTGCAGAAAGGTCTTCCTTGATCACTAGATTCTTCCTTTCCATTCTCCCAATTTCTATTCCCCTTATTTTGGTTCCTTTTTTTTCATAATACTTATCACCAACTGACATATTATATAATAATGGTTTTAAACTTTACTATCTTCTGCAAACCATTAGGATTTAATCTTTTTGAAAATAGGTACTTTGTTTGTCAGTACTTAGAATAACGCCTATAGGTACCCAGTAAATGAATGTCAAAGAAATGATTGAATCAAAACAATTGCATATTTATATTTAGTGTAATATTTATACACGAGAAATTTTAGTTTTTAAATTTTTAAATTTTGAGATATTTTACAAACATTGTACCATTATACCTTTTCAAAATTGTAAAACTGTGATAGCAAAAGTTCCCAGTAAATACCAAATTTGACTGACATATAACACTGAATCATATAAGCATTATAATGATACTTCCAGAGCAGAAGTTTTTACTGAAGATTAAATTAAATTAACAGCAAAAGGATAATGTGTATACCATTTTGATCTTTAGCTGAGGTGAAAGATGTATGATAGGGCAATTTTTAGAAAATGAATTTCTTTTTTGTTGGTAGTGTTATAATTCCAAAACATTGTAGAGACCCCATCTCTACAAAAGGCAAAAACAAAACAAAACAAAACAAAAATTAGCTTACAGTTTCTAGATGCAAGTAATTGGAATTTTTCATGACATCTGAATATATTCCCACAAATACACCTTATGCACAGCAGTCTACACAACCAAATTCTGAAAACTATTCTTACTACACTGGTGTTAAGAATAACAAAAGTTCTGATAAGTATTCAACTGATTTGGCTGAAATTATTTTAACATAAATATTGTACTTGAGTGGCTTATTTTAATGAAGCTAAGATATGATGGGTGAAGTATCTTTTCTAAGATTGCCACTCTGCTCATAATGGCTAAAATTAAGTAGCTTAACAAAGAATCTAAAAATTATATTTAAAACATTACCATTAAAAATAAGGACTTTGGAGGCAAAAGAACTAGGTTCTAATTCTGGTAACACTATTACAGAATCATCTTGGGCAAATTGTTTTATCTTATTATGCCTTACTTCCTAGCAAAAATGAGATAATTACACATGTGTTATAAGATTACTGTGAAAAATTACTCTCCATGTAAATAACCTATCCATATGACTAGCTCATAGTAAGCACTTGATAAATATTATTTCCCTTAAAAATTTCAGAGAGACATATCATACAACTTCTGTTTGTAAGTCTACATAATTTTCTTTTTTTTCTAAATACTTTGAGCACATGGAATGAAAAATTATCAAACTGTAATATTTGAGGACTATCTACAAAGTTATACAAATTAAGAGAAAATACAAAACTCATATCAAAGGAGAGGCAGCTAAGCATAGCCTTTATGAGCACAGTGGCAATCTTAGACAAGGTACTTTACCCCTTACATCTTAGCTTCAAGATATTAAAGAAGATATTAAAATCTATTTCATAAAGTTTTTGAAAGGTTTAAATATAATAATTTATATACAGATTAGTACAGCACATGACACAACATAAAGAATGGAAGCAGTTATTATAATTATTATTGTTATAATAAACATTGTTATGGGAGTCATGAGACGTTAATACTTAACTTTCTACTAGGTAGCTATACAATTTGCAGCAAAAGCTTAATCTTTCTGTGCTTGTGTCTTTGTTTGTATATCAGGGATTTTGGTTGGGCAACAGAAACAAACTCACATTCCTGTGGAGTTACAAGTATAAGGTAATAGTCATGGTGGGAACTAAGGTAAACTGGAGAGAACATGTCTCACATGAAGGCATTTATATCTACTTGACAAAGACTTTTCAGGATAAAGGAATCACTTATGTAGCCAGATTTAGCCTGAAGGAGGACAGTTTTTCACACCTAGACTACAAGATTTCTAAGATATTAAACATTCTATAGTATTAACTCACAGCCTATGATTTTAAGTTCAGTCTATCATTCAGAACCTATTTCAATGTGTGTATGTATTCATATATATGAAAGAATATTTCTAATACCCATTATTATAATGAATAGCAAATAAAACAGATTTTATTATTTATATTTTGATAATTGACTCGATAAACTGAAATAGAAAAACAGTGTTATCACTATTAGAATGAATACCACTTGTTTACAAGACTACATTTTTCTGTAGTTTTATGATGACTGATCTAAAGAAAAAGAACATAGAAAAAAGTTGTTGAAATTAATATTCTCCTATTATAGTTGAGAAATATGTCACATTTATCTTCTAAATTATACATTAGGAGATTTCATATTCAAATCATCATGAATTAAATTTTAAAGCTTTTTATACTGTTTGACATATAATAGACAATATTTTTTGAAATAAAGTAAAATATAATGTTTTTAATGCAGCTATATATCTATCTCCAGGTCCGATCTTTGTAGTACAAGAGAAAAGAATAAGAGTGTGAGGCATTATGCCAAGGTTACACTTTGTGGGAAATGATAGGTGACTTGGCATCATGATTTGTTCCTCATTTGCAGAAAACAGAAAAAGCTAGAATGCAAAAATACCTCCCAGCTGCCAGATGGTGCTATGTGGTTTGAAGAACTGTGGCAGAAGTAAAGCTTTACAGAAATGGCTGCTCTATTTTGTGTGAGTTCGTGGTGGCTTTGTCTAATCTTAAAAATTAAATTTATGTCTATTAATATCTAGACTCTCTGGGAAACTACCATATTTTTATAGCTAGCAATGTTCTGTTGATCAAGGGTGATGGCGGTTATCTCACTATCTACTAGAAACTCTCTTCTGCTATATATCTTTCCAGTCCCAGGCATTTTCTACCTCCACTATCCCCTATTTAAAACAGCGCCTCTAGACAACACAATTATTTCTTTCCCACATATCTAATGAAAAAAAGATAATTAACTGGTAAGCACATTTTTAAGACAGTTTCTTTCACTGTGAGTGTAACATCATACTTTTCAATATGAGCACTGTATATTTTAGCAAAGCAATAGGTTTTCCCCTCCCAAACTCAGCTGAGTCCCAAATTGCATGAGAATTCCTGTAATGGTCTCTTTTGGGTTTTATGTTGGTTATGCCAGTATTTTCCATAATTCACTTCTACATAGGCTTGAGTTTTTCACTCTAGCAAATTTGTTTTCAACTGCTGTGTGCATTGCAAGCACTTAGAACAGTCCTGGCCTCCCAATCAAGTGAGCTAAGATGTAAATTGATGGCTTTCTTGATTCATTTAGTTCGTTCATTGTTGTATTGTTAAATCAAGCACCACAGATTTGCATTTTTGTCTTTTACAAGTTATAACCTCAATAGTTATATGTGAATAAGTTACACCTTGCTTAATTAAAGAATCTTAGGAAGCTTCTTCATTTCATAACTTGGCTGACTAGTGATCAATTTTCAACCTGTCTTACCTCTTGGCTAACAACCTCATGCCTTGTCTTAAAGCAAATTTTCTCCCTCTGCCCTTGGATCAGTTGTTTCTTTTATACTATGCAACTATCTCAGAAAGTTTTAATTCATAATCTTCATTTAGGCTGAACTAATTTGTAAAGTAGTCTTTGGATAATACTCAAATTCTAAGGAGGATTTGGTTTATTGTATGCAGTGACTCACATATTGCACAACATGTCAATGATGAGAAAAATAGTGAGTTATTTTAGGTCAGAAACCAGGTTATTGGCAAAGTATCCAGGTACCTGGTATTGAATAATTAGCGGTTGAATAACTGAATGAATAAATGATGCATGTTTATAAAGGCAGTGGTCACAAATTGAACTACAAATCTCAAGCATTGTTCTCTTTCTGTAAGACGTACCTCCATGAAACTAGAAAAAAAATTAAAAGGTAGAATGCACTTTTAAAATCATTTATTCTAAACAAGTTACTTTTGTGTGGAAATTTCCATTGATTATATGAAGAAATTCTTCAGAGAATGAAACTGTTTTTTACATTAAGCACTAGCCCAATACACTAGTACTCTTTTGAGTTTTAGTTCTGTTGAGTTTTGCTCATAAACAGAGAATATATGACCAATAATAATTCTCAGAAAGTTGTGGTTATCTTAGCAGCCTATAGTTCAAATGCCATCTCAAACTAAACCTTCAAAAGATATAGACAATGGAGGCAAAATGATGATAATGATAATGATGATAGCTCCCATTTCTTGAACACTCGCTAGCTGCCATACACAATATAATACGATTTATATATTTTTTCAATGATTTAAGTCTTACTAAAATGATCTTTTAGATACTCTTATGAGGATTTAAAATTAGATACTCTTATCAGGAATTTAAGCTCAGAGAGGTTATATACATTGTCCATTGTTGCACAGCTAGTAAGTGATAGAGGTAAAATTCTAAGTAGGATGTCTGATTTAAAAGCCCACATTCTTAATCATTACAGAATCATTTTAACCATAAATTTTCTTCAAAACTGGGACATTGCTCCATTATAATTTAGCATTAGTTCACAGAAGAGAGGTCTGGGTCAACTGGATTTTTTGTTCCAATTTTTAAATGGAATACTTAGAAAATATTGTCTTCATCATTGTTATTAAAATTGGCATTTATGTCAAATTAAAGGCCTTGATTCATTATTTCTCACAGAATTTTGTGAATCTCATGTGATCACATTCAGCTCTTTTTTCAACTTAAAAAGTTTATTTCATTTTGTCTTTGATAACTGTTGTACTTTCAGTTTTTATTTCTCTTTTCGACTTAAGTTGTCTTCCTCTTGTCCTTATCTCTTATTTTCTCTCCTAATTTTCATTTCCTTGTGCTTTTTCTGTGCATTATAAGAGGGCTTCTCATGTTTATCCTTCACAGAAAATAATCACAGCAGTAACTCCATTTTCTCTATTAACAGTACTGTCTTTCCTATCATTGTATTACTACTAGTTTAGTTTCTTACAATTCTCTTTATCAAAGTCCATTTCCATCAATTTCTTGTCTTTTAATCACAACCTGTTGTTTCATTTCAGTCCACACTTTCAGTTCTGCCTGTTCACTGCTCATCAATTTTTTCCTCTTTTTCATAGAAGACATATTTTGGCATTCTACTGTGATTGCCAAACCATTTTATTTTTTTAAAAAGTTTCTTAGTTTTTTGTATAATTTTCTTTCCTCTTTTGATTATTCAGATTATTTTTATCTTTTTTCCTATGTTACAGTTCCTTTCCTATGAGACTCATATTGTTGGTGTTTTCAAATCTTTATTCTTTTTTGAAGAGATGCCTCCACACTTGATATTTGACAGCAGAGAGGGTACATGCATTTTTCATTTCATTTACCTACAGACCAAGTTTCCTGCTTAGGTTAGTACATATAGAGCAAGTCAATATTTACAAGCCCTTTTCCAATTCCCAGGTCTAGCAGACATTTATCTAAGGTAGCTTTGCTGGAATAAGGTGAGAGCTTTTCTTATTTTGGATGTCTGATTCTGCAACTGAACTGATGGGGAGCAGCAAAAATCACAATTCTAAATATACAGTGCTATCAAGGTTCTTAATATCTATATGCCCCAGCTTTAGCACTTTATTTACTGGGATTATATAATTCAGATGCAATGTGCCTCCTCTCAGCCTACCTCTTTTTTCTATATTATGTATTTTTAGGGGGTGATATCTACAAATCACTGGAAAGTCTTGAGGCATGGCATATCAAGAAAAATACTCTGGTAACTTTGGACAGCATTGACATAGTAATGTTATACCATGAGGAAGGAACAACATGTCTTCCTATATTTTGTCCAATAAGCAAGCCACTCTACTTCATGGTAAAATTTAACTGTTTCTAAATCCAAGGCCATGTAGCATATATTTTATGTAAAATTTTCCCCACTTTGACATTGGGGGTTTTCAGATTATGATTAAAGTTATAGTTAGATTTATATTTTTTGTATAATCATTGGTACTTTACTAGTAAGGCAGGAAAAACTTTTCAAAAAATAGTTAGCAAAAAGTCATTTTCACTATTTTTTTCTGTTTATAAATATTCAGTTTTTAAGAGTTATTGATACAAATGCTGTGAATTCATGCCTTTTCTTGCTGCCAATACCTGTCAGAATATACTGAGAATTTATTTTTCAATCGTAGTTAGAATTTTGCAGGTGGTAAACACAAAAAAAACTTGTGCAGAAAACAGCCCATAAAATTTGACACTTCCTAGATGTTGCTTTAAGTTTTGGTTAGCCAATACTATTGATACTATATTTATGACTCTGACACCTTTATAGGCCTCTCCATTGAATGGAGAGTAACAGTATTGAAAATAAACTCTGATATTTTGATGATTGATGTTGCTGAGTCTAAAACCTTGCTTCTTTGCAAGTGAGAATGAGAAAGATCATTTGCCTTGTAAACAAGGAAAAGTTTATGGACAAATTAAGCATCAGTTTGAAATGTGAAATATGCCACCATGTGGACTAAATTTGGCTTCAGGAAAATCTACATACCACCTAAGAGGTGGGAGGAAATGGTAGGTACAGCAGTCACTATAGCAACAGCAGCAGGAAGAATTAATTTTGTTTTCATCTTGCTTAATAACAGAATGCCACTGGCTGGCTTTAAGGATACCAGCAGCTCCCTCCTGAAAAAATTTCTGGCAAGGCAATGGCAACAGCTGCACAAACACTAGAAAACAAAGAGAAATGCTCTCTCTCCTGATCCTTATCCCCAAATGATTAAACTATGTAAAGCTAGACATAATTTTTAAAAAGCAACATATTATCTGCTCTAGCCAAGTATATTACAGAATCTTTACATATAGGTACACACCCATAAAGAGAGAAATATAGAGATCTGTAAAGACAAGGTGATGTTGGATAGCTCAATGTGAAGGAATAGACAGAATGGTGCTAATTTTATTATCAGAACATATATTAGCATATTGTAATTTTAGTAGAGACAATCAGATTCAAACTAAATATAAACCAAAAGTAATCTTGTATTCTTGCCCTTGTCTCATTATGTCTTTACAACAATACCCTTCCAAGAACACCGGGGTATTAACTTGTGAAAGATTCCAGTTCTTTAGTTATCATCATATTCTCTTTGTCTAAAATCTTGTCTGGCATATGGTGGGATATATAAATAAATAGCTCAATAAATATCTGTTAAATAAAGGAATATATTAGTGAGGTGTTATCAGTAAGCAAAGTAAACATTATTGTTGATAAACTTTTTTAACTTAAGGTTCAGCCTGAGGAGAGATAACAGATTTCAAAGTTTTTCTTGATGTGGTCCAAATAGTCCAGCATTTATTTGCTCACAAGATGTATTTAACTGATAGCAATGCCAAGTAAGGGCATTTCCTATTTTTAGGGCATTATATGGGTGTCTTGATAAGTGGCTGGGGCAGAAAAGTGACATCTTGGTATTCTTTGCTCATATCGGAGATGTCACTGTGAACAAGTGGGCCTTCTTGACTTAAAGGCCTTTTGATGTTCAAGAATTTGCCTATTAAAATAAAACTTTCTGTACAGTGATTAATTTTCATACTGCAATATTGAGCTCAACCCTCACCACCTCCAAGTAACCTTTGTCAAGACTGCCAGCTGAAAAGACCCTCTTCGGCCTCTCAATATAGCACCTACCATCCGTGTCATATGTATACCACTTACATTGCTTTTTAAAATAAACTTTTCACTTTAGAAGTCTGAGATTGTAAGAGAAATTGAGAAGCTAATGAAGAAAATTTCTAGATACCCTACACCCTGATTCCCCTATTATTAATATCTTACCTAAATATAGTAGACTTGTCACAATTAATGATTCAATATTTATACACTGTTATAACTGTAACCTACAATTTATTCAGATTTCCTTTGCTTTGACCTAATATACTTTCCTAGTCTCAGATCCCATCCAGGGCACCATATTACATGGCTCTCATGTCTTCTTAGGCTCCTCCTGGGTGTGACAGTTTCTCATACTTCCCTTGTTTTTGACCTTGACAGTTTGGGGAACACTGGTCAGGTACGTTGCAGAAATATCCCTCAAATGGGATTTGTCTGATGTTTCATGATTTGAATAGGGTTATGAGTTTTGAACAGGAAGATCATAGAAGTAAAGTGCCATTTTAATCACAGCATATCAATGATACATATTATCACCAAATAATGAGGATAATTGATGGTGACATGTTGATGTTGACTTTGATTTCCTGGTTGAGGTTGTGTTTGTCAGGCTTCTCTGTAAAATTATTCCTTTTTCTTCTTTTGATACTGACTATTTTGAAGGAAATCACTAAGTGTGGCCCACATTTAAGTAGTGGGTAGTTTTGTTCCATCTCCGTGAGGGTGGAGTGTCTTCATAAATTATTTGGAATTCATCCTGGGAGATTTGTGTTTTTACCCCCTTTTAGTAATTTTTTAAAGCATTTATATATATAAGTATGGGTTCAGGGATATTTACTTAATACTTTGGTTATAATTCAGTACTATTTCGTTGCTCAGTGTTCCAGCTTTTGCCATTGGGAGCTCTTTCACTGATCTCTTTTGTCTCTTTGACATACCCCATCATTATGGAATTGTGTTCTGTTGTTTTTGAGCACTTTCATAATTCTCCCACTTATATTACCTTCTTATTCCTATATTCAATTTTCATGTCAAATATATCGCACATTGAGGAAGGACAGACTATATTTTTCTGATTCCCTGACTATACTAAGTGAGTAATAGTTATTTGTTTAATTATGACTGTCATGCTATGTGAAACATTAAAAGTAGGACAAAATATATTGACTAATTGCGATTTTTAATTGTAGTCCCTGCATTTGACAATGAAAAAGACTTATGAGGTGAAGATCAAATGAATTTGTATATAAAATACAGTGTAAAAAGTATTTTTAAAATGAAGTATTTTCTGTTGCAAAAACTAAACAGTACTATGTTGGAAGTGTAAGGATGTCTAGTGTACTCACTATTAAATTGGAACTAACTGATCAATACCCATGTGCACATATAGTAATAAAACTCAACAGAAACCAAGCAGGTGGGAGGGAGGAGGAGGGGACAGGTACATTCACACCTAATGGGTACACCATATAGGCATGCTATATTGGTGATGGGCACATGTATAACTTTGGCTCAAACTGCACAAAAGCAAATCATGTAACCAAAACTTTGTACCCCCATAAAATTATGAAATTAAAAAAATAAGAATATCTAGTGAAATTTGCCAACATACCAAATAATGTTTGTGCTTGATGGACTTTTTTTTTTTGACTATAAAAAAAACATAAAACCTATTTTCAAGTCAAGAGCTTCAATTTTAGTATAAAGTCAATATTTTCCTGTGTACTGTATATTTACTTTCTCATAATTATCAAATATTAGATATGCATATCTGTTTTGAGGAAAAGAACAAGAATATGACAGAAGCTCATTCTGACACCATCCAGTCTTTGTTCATTTTGGGAATACAATATACACAGGTTATAACCATGCTCATATATTTATGTTCAGATGACATTTCAGACAATATGTATTCTCTCAGGTTGTTACATAATAAGGGATCTTTGCTGGACAACCAATTCATTTTGTTTATTTTCTATGCTTGTAGAATTCTATAGGAATCAGTTAATGATAGCTATGATGATGATAATGACAATTACGAGAGTGATGGTAATAATAGTACTTAAATATATTGCATCCTTGCTTTTGCTAATGACAGTGTTAGCATTTTACGTGAATATTCATCTCAACAACCCAAAATTGTAAGCACCTTCCCCATTAATAAATTGCATAATGTAAACTTAGAGAAATTAAACTTTTCCTGGATCACACAGTAATGTAACAAACCCAGATCCATCTTACTCTAGAGCAGGCGTATTCAACTGTACCAGAATTCCTGACCTCTGAGCAGTTTGGTTTTTGAAAGCCCTGAAGATAATGTCCTGTTAGATATGTCTTTCCTTTATCATCTCTTTGTTTTCTCCACAGGTTTTCTTTCCTAGGGCATTGCCCATTGCTGACAGTACACTACCAAGAATGAATCAAAGCCTAACAAATATGATTCAGCTGCAGGCTTTTTGATCTTAGAGATAGAAAATATGTATATTCTAGTTATCACTCATGATGCCCCAGAGGGTTCTTCGATGGTTTCCTACCATGTTGCCACCAGTGCCATAGGCTCATTAGGCAGCCTGCTGTTGTCAATTGGCTATTGATCTTTTTTAACATCTGAGTCTCTGTGCTCTTTTGAGGCATCTAAGTTAAAATGTTGTTAGAATAGGATAAACATTTCAACTTTGTCAAGTAGTGTTAATTGAGAAGAAAAATGAAAACGTTGCAGCTGTACCTTTCTTCTCTTTAATAATTCAGAAAAATAGAAGAGTAAGCATCTATCTGTTATATGACAGATTAATGCATGGGATAATAACAATGGTGCCTAAGATGTAATGAGTGACAATATGTGCCAGGGACTGTGCTCAGTGCTTTATATGCATTATAGGAGCCCTATGAGATAGAAGCTATTGTGAGCCTCATTTTAAAAAGGAGATAACTGAGGCTTAGGAAATAAATAACATTCCCTAGGACACTCAGCTAGTAAGTTACCGAGCTGGGATTTCAATAAAATGTATTTGACCATGCTCTTAATCATTATGTAATACTTCCACACTGCTGAAATAATAGTTTCAAATGATTTACATATCTCAGTTTAAATTTTGAAAATCACCATCTCTGCCAATGTTCATAAATAGTTCTCTCTCTGGTCTTATTAGTGGAGATCACCTCATTGGTCAAAACCATGGTGAGAGCCTTGGCAGCTATGTTATCGACTGTCCTAGTGAAAACAGGATGAGAGAATGTGGAGATGTGTGGCCAACTCATATGAAAAATCAAAAGAAATAAAATATTTGATGGTTTAATCACACATTAATTATATAATATTTGATATAATCAAAATCCTATGTGTAACATAATTATGAGTTGTGAAAAACTTAATGAACACCTATTATGAAATCACAATTTGTAAGAAATAGAACTTTACTAGTACGATTGGGCTTTTGTATTTCTGTCCCTAATTATCTCTTTGTATTCCTCCTGTTCCTCTCTTAATCAGTATTTGGAGTTTTGTGCTTATCGTTCCCTCTTTAAGAAAACAAAAGTTTCCTCAAAGATGCTTATCATATAGTATATTCTTTAAATTTGAACTTTATAAAAATGAAGTGGATTGCAACTTGCACTTGATGCTATGTTTATAAGGTTCTTTCACACTATTGCATGTGTTTGCATTCATTAATTTTCACTGCTGTAAAATATTCCATTTGCTGAATGTACTGTATTTTATTTATCTAACTTCCTGTTGGGTATTTGTTTCATTACCAGATATTTTATTAAGATGGTCAATGCTACTGTGAACATTCTTTTACATGCCTCATGATAACCACACCTTGTGAGATACAGTTTTTTCAAGTGATTTTACCAGTGATTATATATGAGTTCTCAATGACTCACACCTCTTCAATATTTGATATTATGAGATTTCAACATTTTTAACAATTTCTTGGACATAAAATGTTATATAAGATAGATTTATTTTGAATGTAATTATTAATAATTTTGAGCATCTTTATATATTTTTAACCATATGTTTTCCCTTTTAGGTGAATACCTATTTATATGTACTATTTTATCTATTTCATACACTATATATATGTATATAATTACATATATATTAATTTGTAGAAATACTTTATATATTCTTACTACTAATCTCTCATCAGTTAAAACTGACTGAAACATACATATATATGTTCGAATATCTTTTCTCACATTTTGACTTGTATGTACGTTTTTCATGTTGAATTTTAAATAACTGATGTTTTTAATATCAATGCAATTAAATATACCTATATTTTTAAATGAAAGATTTTAGTTTTCCCTAGTTCAAGGTCATAAGGAAACTTCTATGTATGTTTTTCTAAATGTTTTATACTTTTGACTTTTACATGTAATTCTTAAGTTACCAGAGCTTATTTTTTAGATGAAAATGTTAATTTTTTTAATGTAGATCCATTTTCTTGGTGATTTTTTCTTTGCAACCTTGGTGGAACTGGTTTATAATCATAAGGGCTTAATATTTTCTTTGCAGGCATATTTTAAATCAATTAATAATTCTTAATGTTCATAGATATATTTAAGCCTTTATTTCCTTTTGAATTAGTTCTGGAAAATTTTACATTTCTAGGCAGTTTAGCAAAATTTTAATTTTGTTGCCAATTTGTTCATGGTATCTTCTCTTCTTATAATTCTCTAGTAGATTTGGAGTTGTGCCCTTATTTTCATTCTTAATATATTTTTTGTCATATCTTTGTCATTCATCAATATTTCTAGAGATTTGTCTATTTTGTTAATGCAAAAATGATATGTTATTATTTTATATAGTAATGTACATTCAGTTGAATCACCAATATACCAATTGCATGCTCACCATTTCTCCCTGCTTCTTCTTCTTCTTTCTTTTTTTTTTTTTTTTTAGACAAAGTCTCGCTCTGTTGCCCGGGCTAGAGTGCTGTGGCATCAGCCTAGCTTACAACAACCTCAAAATCCTGGGTTCAAGCAATCCTTTTGCCTCAGCCTCCCAAGTAAGTGGGATGAAACACATGTGCCATCATGCCTGGCTAATTTTTTCTACATATTTTTAGTTGTCTGGCTAATTTCTTTCTATTTTTAGTAGAGATGGGGTCTCACTCTTGCTCAGGCTAGTCTTGAACTCCTGACCTCAAGCGATCCTCCTACCTCAGCCTCCCAGAGTGCTAGGATTACAGACATGAGCCACCGCACCCAGCCTTTCTCCTTGTATCTTAGACCTTCCTTCTGCTATCACCTTATTTTTTCCTGAAACATAGTCTTTAATCCTTCTTTTAGAATAAAATTCTTGGTGGTAGACTCTCCATTTTGATTTATTTGTAATTTTTAAAACCCTATTCTTGACAGATAATTTTTCTGAGCACACAATTCTGAGTTGACAGCTATTTTTTTGTTCAGCATTTTGAGAACTTTATCCCCCTGTCTTCCGGTTTCTATTGTTGCTGCTGAAGAGTTTAGTCACCATTATTTTGTAAGCACTTTGTCTTTTGTCACTGTTTTTAAGATCTTTGTAATACGTGTTCTGCAGTTTCACTACAGTGTTTGTAGCTGTGGATTTGTTATTCATGCTATGTAGTATATATTGTACTCTCACATCTGTGGAATCCTAATTTTCATGAGTTTTAGAAAATTCTCAGCCATTGCATCTTCAAATATTTGTTCTTTCACTTATTACTATTCTATTCTGCCTCAACAATGACTACTCTACTATTTAACTAATTCAGTTAACATATTTTATTTTAAAAGTTGTATTTGGTTGTTTCTCAAATCTCTTTAGTCAATTTGGGTAGAGTCTTAGTTCTTGTTTATTTTTTATCATATTATGATTTTCTTTGAACATTCACACATAGTCATTTTATATTCAGTATCTAAAAACTATATTGTTTTAACTTTTAAAAGTATAAATCTAGTATTTTTCTTTTTTGATAGTTCACTCTTTGTAACATTTTCCTTTATGAATGGTGATGTGTGATTATTACTTCACATAGAGTTCATGTTAACTTTTGGGGATCTTGAGGCTTATATATAGGCTCTTTCCTCTAGAGAGACTTTCCATTTGTTTTTTGTCAGAAGCCAGGGAGTGCTTCTGTCTTGAGGCCATTTCAGTTCCCTTCCAAGTTGTTTTAACACAAACGATAAAAGCAGAATCATTCTAGTTGTAGATATTATCAAATGCCAAACTTTACCAGCAATTTGAAAGATAGAAGCAATATCATGCAGAGAATTAGCATTCCTTTCTAGAAAAGTGTGAGTACAGCAGACCTAACTTCCCATATTATCTTTTTTCTACAATAGGACTTGTTTGGTTTCTGATTAACATATGGTGAGTCTAAAAAATCTGTAAAAATATTATTCTTAAAGGAAGCTGATTCACTTTGGGGGCTCTCCAGTTTTCTATTCAATTACACAGGTAGAAAATATTGACGTTTCTCATTCTCTGGGCAGCCATGCTTCATAAATACATAAATTCTAGGTTGATTTATAATAAGTAATCTAGATAAATTAGGTCTATCTTGATTAATTAGATGTTTTTGTTTTTGTTGTTTGTCTTTTGTTTGTTTTTGTGATAGGGACTCTTCATCATCTTTCTGCTAGTAAACACCATGAGCGTGTTAACAAGGAACTCAGTCCCAAGTCAATCATTCTCTCTGGGAACTGCCCTTACAAAAATAAGCAAGTTACAGGCCTCTCTTTCTCAAAGCTGTTTTCATATTTACTCAGAAAGTCTTGCTGCTGGTTCAAAGACTCTTGGTTCAGAGACTCTTGGATGTATTATTGATTACTTTTAAGACAAGTCTCCTTTATTGAGTGCACCTTGCTCACAGCTTGTTTTTAGCAAAGTTTTTCTTCCTTTTTAGGAGGGTTGGGAGTGTGCTCCTATAAATTCATCCCACTTCATGCTAGGCCAGAAATAATTATGTTTTATGAAAAGTACAGCAGTTTTGTAATAGAAGGGCACCCTTAGCATATCTAGATTATTAATGAAAACTCATATTGAAAATATAAACTATATAGAACTCAGGAAAATCAGCAAGAAAAAAATCAAACAAACCTATCAAAAGGTGAGCAAAGGACATGAACAGAAACTTTTCAAAAGAAGATAGACTAATGGCCAACAAACACATGAAAAAATTATCAACATCTCTGATCATCAGAGAAATTCAAATCAAAACCACAATGAGATATCACTTATCTCTGGTAAGAATGGCCTTTATCAAAAAAGTTCCAAAACAATAATTGTTGGCGTGGATGGGCAGAAATAGGCACACTCATACACTGCTGGTGAGACTTCAAACTAGTACAACCTCTGTGGAAAGTACTATGGAGGTACCTTAAAGAGCTGCAAGTAGAACTACCATTTGATCCCATTACTGGAAATCTACCCAAAGGAAAAAAAGACATTCCATAAAAAAGACATCTGCACTCGAATGTTTATAGCAGCACAATTCACAATTGCAAAAATATGAAAACACCCAAGTGCCCATCAATACATGAGTGGATTAATAAAATGTGGTATATGTATACCATGGAGTTCTACTCAGCCACAAAAACAATGGTGATCTAGCACCTCTTGTATTATCCTGGATAGAGCTGGAGCCCATTCTACTAAG
>CAUYPO010102498.1:0-22978 GCA_963574435.1 Cheirogaleus major | reverse complement strand
AGGCATGAGCCACCGCGCCCGGCCTGAAAATTCAATTTTTAAAACAAATTCAGACTATACAAGTTATCTATTTCTTTTCTTTCACAGTTTTTGCCTTTCAAGGAATTTGTCCATTTCATATAATTTGTCAAATTTATCGACATAGATTTATTTATAATATTCCTTTATTATCCTTTTAATATCTATAAAATGTGTATTAATGCCACCTCTCCCATTCTCAATATTGGTAATATATGTCTTTTCTCTCTTTTTCTGATAAGTTTGGCTAGAGGTTTATCAATTTTATTGCTCTTCTCAAAGAACCAGCTTTGATTTAATTGGTTTTTAAAGTTGTTTTTCTGTTCTCTATTTTACTGATTTCCAATCTAGTCTTTATTATTTCTTTTCCTTTCCTTATTCTCAGTCTAATTTGCTCTCTATTTTTTTTTTGTATTTTCTTATCGATGAAACTGAGGTCATAGATTTCAGACCTTTCTTCTTTTCTAATATAGGCATTTTAGTGCTACAAATTTTCCTATAAGTACTGTACTGATGGCACCCTACAAATTTTGGTGTGTTGTTTTTTTAAATTTCATTCTGTTCACAATACATTCCAATTTCCCTTTGTATTTACTCTTTGACCCATGGCATATTTAGGTATATATTATTTCTAGGGATTTTCCACATACTGTTCTGTTATTGATTTCTAATTTAATTCAATTGTGTTCAGAGATTTGTATGATTTGAATCTTTTTAAATTTATCGAAACTTACTTTATGGCATGGAATATCTTGACAAATGTCTGTGCATTTTTCTATTATTGGGAGGAGCATTCTATAAATATCAATTTGGTCAAGTTGGTTGACATTGTTCAAATCTTTTATATCCTTGCTGATTCTCTGGATAATTATCAATTATTGAGATAAGAATATTGAAATATCTGGATGTAATTGTGGATTCATCTATTTCTCCGTGGAGTTCTCTCAGTTTTTGATTCATATATTTTTTAAGTTCTGTTACAAAGTTTAAGATTTTTATGTCTTCTTGATAAGTTACTCATAAATAAGTAAACCCATAAGTTACCCATAAATAAGTTACCCATAAATAAACAAACTGGCATACTCGTACAATGAAATACAACTCAACAATAAAAAAGAATAATCCATCCATGGAGCAACATGGAAGAATCTTAAAAATAATTAGACTGAGTGAAAGAAGACAGACAAAGAGTACATACTATATGATTCTATTTATATAAAATGCAAACGAATAAATGACAGAAGACAGGTCAGTGGGGTGGGTGGGGAGGTATAGGCAGAGGGAGGGATTATGAAGGAACATCAGAAAATTTTAGAGAGGTGTCTTAGTCTGTTTGTGCTACTGTAGCAGAATACCTGACACTGGGTAATTTATAAAGAACAGAAATTTATTTCTTACAGTTCTGGAGGTTGGAAAGTAAAAAATCAAGGCACCAGCATCTGATGAGGGTCTTCCTGCTACATCTTCACATGACAGAAGGTAGAAGGGCCAAAAAGGGGTGGACTCTGTGTCCTCACATGGCAGAAAAGCAGATGAGAAACTACCCACTACCACAAGCTCTTTTCATAGCAGTGTTAATCCATTCATGAGAGTGAAATCCTCATGACTTAAACATCTTCCATTAGGCTCCACCTCCCAATACTGTTGCATTGAGAATTAAGTTTCAACATGAATTTTGGGGGGATTAAAACATTCAAACCATAGAAGAGAATGATGGATATGGTCACTATTTTGACTATGTTGATTTTTTCATGGCTATATATATATATGTGTGTGTGTGTGTGTGTGTGTGTGTGTGTTTTCTGCTGTTATTAGGTGGAATGCTCCATAAATATCAAATGGGTCAAGTTGATTGATAGTGTTATTCAAACCTTCTATATCTTTGCTGATTTCCAACCTGTTTGTACTGTCAAATATTGAGAGAGGAGTATTATAATTGTGGCTTTGTCTGTTTCTTCTTGTAGTTTTGTAAGTTTTTGCTTTATGTATACTTATATACATATGTGTATATGTACTTTTAGATTGAGATATAATTCACATACCATAAATTTCACCCTCTTGATAATACAATTCAGGAGAGACACAATATGGCTGACCAGAGATGCCAGCTGCTAGATCATCTCAGAAAGAAGGAAAAATTTTAGCTGAAAAAGATAAAACAAACAAATGATCATAGATCAGGTACAATTCCAAGGGGAAAGTGCCAGAGCCTATCAGAAATTCCTTGGGAATAAGTTGTGGAGCAGAACAAGAAGGAGCAAGATATCAGCAGAGATCAACCTCTGAGAGGCTTACAGTCCAGCAAAAAGGGTAGATGGAGCAGTTTGTTTCTCTCTCCACATCTCTGGCATTCAGCAGGCTTCTGAGCCTGGATATTCTGGGTGAGCTGCTTTCCAGAGAGAGGAACAGGGATGACCAGAGGGCTAGCTTCCTCCATTCAGACTCTTTTCCTCCTCTTCCCCTACCCCACCCATTGCTGCTGAGAGAGACACTGAGCCAGGGCTCTCAGGAGCTGTGGCTTCCCCTCTGTTGTCATTTTCACAGAGAGTGAGGCTCAAACCTTTCCTCTTAAAGACTTGCAGAGTACCAAGGGATGTTTGGACTGTGAGCTCCCTTCTCACCAGCCCTCCCCAGTACTGCTTTCCTGGCTGCTCAATCATAGCAGGGCACACCACAATGTGGAGGGACATCAAATCTGCTTAAGCACACCATAGGCAACATGGGACCAACATGCATCTCCCAGGTACGGTCAAGGATTGATCTTCAGGGACCTGGGGACAGGCCCACAGGCCAGATTGCATATCCCTAGGACTAGATCTTGTTGCTTTGGGGGCATGGGGGGGAGATTTGTGAACTAATCTTGGGAGGCAAGGGAGCCCACACTGACAGAACTGAAAAGAGAGCACAGCGTGGGTCCCAGCTGTAGTACACTTGTGGAGCACTCCCCAACACATACACACACAGGAAGGCTATGCTCTCAGCCCAGGGTGGGACCCTAGACAGGGAAGCTCCCAGCCCACAGTAGCATGGCAGAGGACCTTAGCTAATTTGAGCTCCTATCTGCTGGCAGATGTTGGAGGGAGACTGCAGAGCAAGGGTGGGGGGAGAAGAGTGAAACCTACTCCCAAAAGTCCAATTATGGATCTTAGATGGCCCTGCCCCCACAAGCAGACTTTCTGGCTGGACGGGGTTGCTTCAGCCCCTCTCTGGTGGCTTTCCCCAGAAGCCTTGGAGTGGACATTTGACTCCCACCAAAACAGCTACCTTACCAGATTTTGTGGAGGCTGAGGGCATGCTCACCCAACCCAGTCCTGCCCAGCCTAACTCCCCCACCTTCCTTGGCTATAGTGGAGAAAGAGGACTCACCTGGAAGTTCCAGGGACCCACTCACTGCCTGGGGCATTTGAGTGCTTCTCCTAAAGGGCTAGAACTGGTCACAAGTCCCCAAAACAACACTTGTTCCTTCTGACAAGCACCACCTATTGACAGGGAGGTCAATTTGCACAGTCCTTCACAGCATTTACTGACTCAGTCTTACAGTTTGTGGTTGATTTTTAGCCACAGTCACCACCTACTGTCTCAGAGATTGAGCTGAACATACTCATACAATCCACACTTAAGAAGACCACAAGGTTGGGGAAAGAGAAAGGATTTCAAAGATCTCCATCCTCCCTCATCTAAGAGAGATAAAGAATCTGCCCACACAATAGCTCACCACTGCTACAGCCTATGAACAACTAGCAACTGAGAAAATCACCACACTAAGGATATCTATAACCAAGGAAACCATCCAGAACCTAGATGCCCATCAAAGGACCCACAAGCAAAGCCAAAATTTCTTATCCAACATATGCTACAAACTCTCCCTTATGAGTGAGGAGGAAGAAAAAAGCCCCACCTGAACAAAATAATATCCAAAAACAAGAAGTGACAGGGCTCCAGATGAGAAGGAATAAGTGAAAGAACTCCAGAAGTATGAAAAATCACAGCAAAATGACACCCCCAAAATAGAACACCAGCTCTCTAGCAATGGATACCAACCAAAATGAAAATGTTGAAATGACAAATAAGGAATTCCAAATATGGATGGTAAGGAAGCTCAATGAAACCCAAGAGAAAATAGAAAACCAACTCAAAGAAACCAGAAAAACAATTCAGGAAATGAATGAAAAATGCACAAAAGAGACTGACATATTTTTTAAAAAAATAAATAGAACTTCTGGAAATGAAAAATTTATTTAAGGAAATACAAAACAGAGTGGAAAGTTTTAAGAATAGACTATACCAAGCAGAAGAAAGAATCTCACAGCTTGAGGACAACTCTTTCGAATTAACTCAGGCAGTCAATAATAAAGAACAGAGAATTAAGAGGAATGAACAAAGCTACAAGAAATATGGGATTACCTAAAATAGCCAAATATAATAATCATAGGCATCTATGAGGGTGAAAAAAGAAAATGCACAAGGGCTGAAAAACCTATTTGAGAGAATAATTGAGGAAAACTTCCCTGGTCTTGCTAGAGATTTAGACATCCAAGTGCAATAAGTTCAACAAACACCGGGGAGATTCATTGGGAAGAGGCAATCACCAAGACACAGAGTCATCAGACAGGCCAAAGTCAACATAAAGGAGAAACTCCTGCAAGCTTTGGGGCAAAAATATCAAGTAATTAAACAGGAAGACCCATCAACCTAACTGCACAATTCTCAACTGAGATGTTACAAGCCAGAAGGGATTTGGCCCCATCTTCGGTCGTCTTCAGTTCATAAACAGGACAACTGCCCGCCTAGAATTTTGTATCCTTACAAAATTAAGTTTCATTTACGAAGGAGAAATAAAGACTTCCAGACAAGCAAACACTGAGGGGATTTGTCATGACTAAACCTGCCCTGCAGGAAATACTCAGAACCACATTATACATGGATCAGCACAATCGAGACACACCAGTTAAAACCACCCAAAAACTGAAGCTCAGAGCTCATATAAAATAATAGCACAGGAGATAAAGCAAGAAGGTATTACTCAATAGGATGAACAGGACATCATCCCAAATATCAATTCTATCACTCAATGTGAACAGTATGAATGCCCCACTCAAGAGACACAGGTTGGATGAATGGATGAAAAGATACAACTAAAATATCTTCTGTCTCCAGGAAATACATCTAACCAACAAGGACTCATACAGACTCAAGGTGAAGGGATGGAAAAAATATTTCATGCAAATGGAAGCCAAAAGAAAGCAGGTGTAGCCATTCACATAGCAGATAAAATTGACTTCAAATGAACAATAGTAAAAAAAGACAAAGATGTTCATTATGTAATGGCAAAGGGAGCAATTCAACAAAAAGACAACAATCCTAAATATTTAGGCATCAAACACAGGAGCACCCAGATTCATAAAGCAAACTTTACTAAATCTAAGCAAAGAGATAAACAGCACCATTGTAATTGCTGGAGACTTCAACACCCCACTGACAGAACTGGACAGATCATCCAAGCAGAAAATAAATAAACACTGGACTTAAACAAGACTCTAAAACAAATGGGCCTAACAGATATTTACAGAACATTTTATCCCAAAAATGCTTAATATACATTCTTCTATTTTTTATTTATTTATTTATTTATTATTTTTATTTTTTGAGACAAGAGTCTCACTCTGTTGCCCGGGCTAGAGTGCCATGGCATCAGTCTAGCTCACAGCAACCTCAAACTCCTGGGCTCCAGCATTCCTCTTGCCTCAGCCTCCTGAGTAGCTGGGACTACAGGCACATGCCACCATGCCCGGCTAATTTTTTCTATATATTTTTAGTTGGCCAATTAATTTGTGTCTCTCCAGCTAGTCCCTGGTAACTATAAACTTCTAATTTTTCCATGTATCTACTTTGTGTCTGTATGGATGTGCCTATTCTAGTCACTTCATATAAATGGAATCCTACAACATGTAGCTTTTTGTATCTGTCTTCTTTCACTTACCATAACTTTTTCAAAGTTCATTCATGTTGTGGCATATATTTCTTTTTATGGCCAAGTAATATTCCATTCTATGTATTAGGTTGGTGCAAAAATAATTGTGGTTTCAGACTGAGAATTTTAAATCACTTAAATCAGGATCAAACACTTCTTTTTTAATCAAAATATGAACCATTACAATCAACATATTTTTGCTAACAAGAAATAATTTTGTTTATTCCTGTAGTGTAAAAATTCATGCTTCAGGATTCAACGAACTCTTGGAAAGCATTTTCTGTATCCTGCTGGTTGTGGTAGCATTTTCCCTGCAAAAAAGTTGTTGAGATGCTTTAAGAAGTGATAGTCAGTTGGGAAGAGGTCAGGTGAATATGGCAGATGAGGCAAACCTTCGTAGCCCAATTTGTTCAACTTTTGATGCATTGGTTGTGCAACAGACATATGATCAGGTGTTGTCATGGAGAAGAATTGAGCTCTTTCTGTTGACCAATGCTGGCTACAGACATTGCAGTTTTTGGTGCATCTCATCAATTTGCTGAGCATATTTCTCAGATGTAACGGTTTAACCGGGATTCAGAAAGTTGTAGTGGATCAGACAGCAGCAGACCACCAAACAGTAACCATGACCTTTTTGTGGTGCAAGTTTGTCTTTGGAAAGTGCTTTGGAGTTTCTTCTCAATCCAACCACTGAGATGGTCATTGCCGATATAAAATCCACTTCTTTTCATGCATCACAATCCAATTGAGAAATGCTTCATTGTTGTGTACAATAAGAGTAGATGACACTTCAAAACGACAATTTTTTAAAAATTTTCGGTGAGCTCATGAGGCACCCACTTATTGAGCTTTTCCACCTTTCCAATTTGCTTCAAATGCCGAATGACTGGAGAATGGTCAACGTTGAGTTCTCCAACAACTTCTTGTGTAGTTGTAAGAGGATCATCTTAGATGATTGCTCTCAATTAGTCCTTGTCAACTTCCAATGGCCGACCACTGTGCTCCTCATCTTCAAGGCTCTTGTCTCCTTTGCAAAACTTCTTGAGTCACCATTGCACTGCATGTTTGTTAGCGGTTCCTAGGCCAAATCCATTGTTGATGTTGCAACTTGTCTTTACTGCTTTACAACCCATTTTGAACTCGAATAAGAAAATTGCTTGAATTTGCTTTTTGCCTAACATCATTTCCATAGTGTAAAATAAATATAAAATAAACAGCAAGTAATAAGTCATTAGAAAAATAAGTAAAGTGAGAAATTCACATTAAAATCATGTATAACATAACCACATTTATTTAAGAATGTATTCCAATATCAAATGGCAAATTTCAACAATGTTAAAATTGCAATTACTTTTGCACCAACCTAATATAAACCATAATTTGTTTATCCATTCATCAATTAATGGACATTTGGGTTGTTTACACTTCTGGCTATTATGAATAATGCTGCTACAAACATGTGTGTTCAAGGATTTCTGTAGACATATGCCGTCATTTCTCTTGAGTGGAATTGCTAGGTCAAGTGGTAATTCTATCTTCTTTTTTGAGGAACTGCCAGACTATTTTCCAAAGCAGCCATACCATATTACATTCCAATCAGCAATGTATGAGGGTCTCAATTTCTCTACATCCTCATTAACACTTGTTATCATGTGACTTTTTTATTACAGTCATCCTAATGAGCATGCAGTGAAATCTCCTTGTGGTTTTGATTTGCATTTCCTTATTGACTAATAATGTTGAGCATCTATTCATGTATTTATTGGCTATTTTTATATCTTCCTTTTAGAAATATATAGTCAGATCTTTTGCTCATTTTGTAATTGAGTTATTTGTCTTTTTGTTATTGAATTGTAGGTGTTATTTCTACTGTTTTGTAGTTTTCAATGTACAAGTCCTTTTACAAATTATTTTGATAAAGAGAATGTTGTTTTACTACTCTGTTCCTCTATGATCATTTTTTTGTAGCTTGTAAAGAACTGAGTTACAGTTTTGTCTTTAATAATTTACTCCTTAATCTAACTGAAATTTATTTTATGTGTTGTGAAGTAGCATTCCAATTACATTTCCCCACATTGATAATCAATTTCTCAGCACCATTTATTGAGGCTTTTCCCCGAGATCCGTATGCTCACTCTGTCATAAATAAGGTTTCATTATGTGCCTTGGTTATTTTATCAGCCCTCTGTGCTGTTCCACTAGTGTATTTGTGTATTCCTACACTAAAATCACACTATGTAAATTTCTATAGTCTTATGGTAAATTTTGCCATTTAATAGGGCAAAAACCCTAACTGGTTCTTCTTATTTAGGAATGTCTTGGCTATAGTTGTCTTTTTTTCTCTTCCATAAAAAATGTTAGAATTAACTTGACATATGCCAAAACTTGACATATGAAAAATACTGTTGGAATTCTACTGCAGTTATACTCAATGTATACATTAATTTGGGAAGGCACGGCATCTCTATTTTTTCTTTCCATGATGACATTATACCACTCCACTCATTTAGTTCTTCTTTAATATCTTTCAATAAAGTTTTTATCGTATCCTACACAAACATCTTATACATCTTTTGTTAAATTTGTTCTTAGAACTTTATATTTATTACCACCTTTGTAAATTATCTTTTAAAAAATTGTGCTTTCAGCTTGCACTGAAATAGAGAAATGTGTTAAATTTTAGCATTGATTTTGTATCCATCATTTTTGTTATAAAATATCTTACTGATTATAATAATTTGTCAATAAATTTTGTGGGATTTTCTATGTAGACATTCATATATGTCAATAATGGCAGGTTTATTTTTTGGTTTTTTTCTGATACAAACTTGAACACTTTAGCACGTTTAAGATGTCACCATTAAGTATGATGTTGCCTGTAGAGTTTTTTGTAGCTATCCTCTATCAGGTCAAGAAAGTTCCCATCTATTTCTAATTTGCTAAGTTTTTTTTTAACATCATAAAAGAAGGTTGAATTCTATTACATGCTTTCTCTATATCTACTGGAGTGATCATACGGTTTATTTCCTTGCTTTAATCTGATAATGTTGTGAAATACTTTACCAGATTTTCTGATGTAAAACATTCTTGCATTCCTGGGATAAACCCAGCTTGATCATTTATGTTTTGATATATTGTTGGATTCTGTTTACTAATATTTTATTTAGTATTGCTGCATTTGTATTCACAAATGAAATTGACCTGTGATTTTCCTTTGTCATTTAGTTACTCTTTAGTTTTTATATCAAGTTTAAACTAGCCTCATAAAAATAGTTGAGAATTATTTCCTCTTTTCCTATATTCTAGAAGATTGAAATTATCAGTTCCTCAAATCACCTTTAAACCATCTCTCACTGATGTCTTTCTAAGAAAGATATTTTTCACTAAGAGATTAATTTTTAATTATTAAGGAATTATTCAAGTTTTAACGTATTCCTGAATCATTTTTGGCATGTTTTATCTTTCTAGAGAAATGTTTGTATTATTCATGGTATCCTCTTAGTATCTTTATAGTTTCTTCAGATTTTTTAATTGTGTGCCTTTTCTCATTCTTAATATTGTTTTTTTTCTCTTGGCCAATCTTGCCAGAGGTTTATGAACATTCTTAATGGATCAACTTTTGGCTCTGTTAATACCCTCTATTGCGTATTTGTTTTCTATTTCGTTTGTGACTACTGTTATCTTTATCATTTTTTCTTTTTATTTTCTTTGCTTTTATTCCACTGGTCTTTTTCCTAATTTAATAGGTTACATGCCTAGCATCTTGATTTTTAGCCTTCCTTGCTTTCTAATATATAAACATTTAAAGCTGTGTTATTAAATATGTATAAGTTTAGAATTGTTATATCTTCAAAGTAAATTAATCTTTTATAATTATGTAGTGGCTTTCTTTATTTGTAGTGATGCTTTTTGCCTTGGTCTTTTTGAGTTATTATTAATATAGGTACACTTGCTTTCTTTTGGTTACTATTTGCCGTGTACATTTTTCCTCAATCCTTTTACTATTTACTATTACTTTTACTATTACCTTTTACTATTTACTATTTACTATTATCAGTTTCTCCATATCATTGTGTTTTAAGTATGTCCTTTGTAACAGAAGATAGTTTTGCTATTTTATCCATTCTGAACAAACTATATTTTAATTGGATAATTTAGTAAATTTGCCTTTATTGTTATTACTGATATATTTGGATTTATTTCTATCATCTTATTTTGGAATTTCCTCTTTTTATTTTTTTTAGACAGAGTCTCACTTTTTTGCCTGGGCTAGAGTGCCGTGGCATCAGCCTAGCTCATAGCAACCTCAAACTCCTGGGCTCAAGTGATCCTCCTCCTCAGCCTCCCGTGTAGCTGTGACTACAGGCATGCACCACCATGCCCAGCTAATTTTTTCTATATATTTTTAGCTGTCCAAGTAATTTCTTTCTATTTTTAGTAGAGATGGGGTCTAGCTCTTGCTCAGGCTGGTCTCAAACTCCTGAGCTCAAATGATCCACCCACCTCAGCCTCCCAGAGTGCTAGGATTATAGGCATGAGCCACCACGCCCAGCCTGAAATGTCTTCTTTATTCACTTTTTCTATTTTTTTCCTTTATTTTTCTACTTTCTTTTTTTCCTCTACCACTTTAGCAGTTATACACTCTTTGATTTTTTTACTTTTAGCAGTCACCCTAGAAAATTTAACATGTATGCTTAACAAAGTAAAAAAATTAATCAACATCTATATACTCCTCCAGAAAAATACACTGACCTCAGAAAATTTTAGCTGTTTACCACATCCCAACATATATGTTTTCTTCCTAGTATTTTAATTCTGTTTTTTAATCCCACAGATTAGACATAATTATGAACATTGAATTCAGTCAATATTTAAACCCTGCCCACATATTTACTTTTTTATTTTACTCATTCTTCCTTCTTGCATCTGAGACCTTCCATATGGGGTCTCTTTCTGCCTCACATGTATCCTTTAGAATTTTCTGGGTCAAAGGTCTCTTGATGGCAAACCATCTCAGTTTTAGTTTTGTTTTGTTTTGGTCAAAAATGTCTTTATTTTTCACTCATTCTTGAAAGGTATCACAGGGAATAGAATTCCTAGTTGACAATTATTCTTTTTCAGCACATTGGTAATATAAACCCATTTTTTCTTATTTTCGTTGTTATGAGAAGTAAACTGTCAGTCTAATTGTCATTTCTAAGTAGGTAATTTATATTATTTGGCTCTTTTTAGGATTTTCTCTTTGTCTTTAGGGTTCTATCATTTTGCTATGATGTTTCTAGGGTAAATAACTTTGCTGGGATCCATTAGGGTTTCTGAATCCAAAGATAGATGCCTTTGACCAATTCAATATATATATATATATATTCTCTTTTCCTGGAAATCTAATTAGATGTATATTTAGAGCTTTTCATTCTACTTTTCTCATCTCTCATTTACATTTTCCACTTCTATGCTTTCTGTGTTGGATCCTGGGCTATTTCTTCAAATCTGTCTGCCAGTTCATTCCTTTTTATATATGTCCTTTGAATTTTCTTTTTAATTTCAATTATTATATTTTATTTCTGGAAATTTATATATATGTGTGTGCATATATATATATATATATATTCCCCCTTTAACCTCTCTCTTTGTCACAGTCCCCAGGTTACAGATGACCTGACTTACAGTGTTCCATACTTATGAATGGACTCCCAAGGCTCCCCATAATGATAATTTATAATTAAATAACTAAATTAATAATTTGGGAACAGTTTCTTCCATATGTGCAAACAAACCCACACTATGTAAGCAGTTTCTTGGTGCAGCATCTTTACTCTAGCAGCTAGTCTCCTTGTTTATATGGCCACTTATGCACAGCATCACTTTTGTCTTAACTTTTTAATTCAACTTTGTGAGTCTGTGTTTACCCTATGACCATGCCTCCAACGCGAAAATCCACTGAAAATCCAGGTGAGCCTGCACCAAGAGAAAGGTGATTACAATGGAAACGAAGGTAGAAATAAGTAAGTGTTCAGTGAAAGACCAGATGCCATCACTCATTGGGAAAGCATTATACTTCAGTTGCTCGACTATAAGAGAAATAATAAAGGATAAAGTAAGAATAATGAAGAATAATGGAACATGCAAAAGGCAGTGCTCCAAGGAAACCATCAGTGATTATGCTGATTAATTTTTGAAATGGAAATTAATGGATTAATTATTGACATGGAAAAGTTATTATTGATTTGGTTAGGAGACCAAAATAAGCATAACATTCCTGTTAGCCTAGTGTTGATGCAACATTAGGTGAGTGTTAATCTTTAATATTCTATTTTGAAATTTCTCCTATCTCCTATCTAAACTTTTTGCATGAGTTTGTTTTTATGTTCTGTTTGCTTGACTTGAAAGAGCACGATAGCTTCTGTAACTTATTATTACAATACAGGGGTACTGTTATTATTGTTATTATGATATTACACTGAATTATTATTACCACATATGAGCCACTGTACTATTGTTATTACTATTACTACCATATATGCGCTGCTCATCAGGGATCCAGGTTACATACAAATCTGACCTAAAGATGTTCTCAGGAGCATATCATGTCCATAATCCAGGGACTGCCTGTACATACATATACACATGTGTATGTGTGTATATGAACAAAGTGGGGAAGGAGAAGACCAGCCAAGGCATATTTGGCTTCAAACTCCATCCCATTATATGGAGACTCCCCATACGTCACCCCTGAGTTAGGACTGATTTTTAAGCCTCCTTCACTCATTCTAAATATTTACCACCTTTAATCCCCTCTCTTTGTCACAGTTCCTGTTTTAAGTACTAGGTCAAAATCTGCATTTGTGTAAGGTGGTCCTATAGCTTCTGAATATGATTTTTTTTCTTTCCAAAGCCTGAGAAAATTTTCTTACCCTGACCCATCCTGAAATTTCCAGATCCTTCCCCTATTTTTAAACAAATGTGATTTCCAGAGCCAAGACACAACAGGTGCAGGCAGATTAAAATAGTTCTTTGGACACTGGATTTGTAATCAGTTTAATTTCCATGCCACTTCAGCACATGGAGATGACTCATCCCCTCTAGAGCTCAGTCCCTGATCCCTCTTTGTGTGTGTGCATATGCACATGTGTGTGTGTGTTTATGTATATTTATTTGGCCATGGGTGACCCCTACCCATTTCTCCCAGGCTCCTGACATACCTGATCAAGGCCTAATATCTCTTCGTTTTCCCAGAGAGTCAGAATAAAGAGGCAGAGAGAACATAAAGCAGCAGCCATGGGGTCACAAACCATTTCAGAAATCCACACAGCAAATCCACAGCAAGGCCAATTTTAATGTGAGCCAGCCCTAGCCTAAGAAATAAATCTCTGGATCTGCCAGGAGCAGATTCCTGCCTATTCCTGGCAGCTTTGAATAATTCCATTTTCTACTTGCCCAGGTCTGGCTTCATTTTCCTCTGAGGTGGGACTTTGTGGAGCAGAGTCTTGATGTCCTCTATTTGATGTTATAGTAGTAATACTTATAATAATGATAGCTAGAACTCATTGAATGCTTACTCTATGCCAAATGCTGTTCTACGTGCTCACAAGCATTGTATCATTTCATCCTCTCAAGAGCCCTATGAGGGAAGCATGACTCTTGGCCCCTGTATGACAAGAATTAAACAGGCTCAGAAAGGCTAACCAATTTGTCTGAGGTCATCCAGGCAGGAATTGCAGACCCTAGATCCTACTCCACGCATGTCAAATTCCAGGCCAAGTGCCCTTTTCCTCTCCAGCACACTGCTTCTATGTGTATACACCTCTCTGTACTTGTTTATGCAAAACTCTGCCCTCATTATTTTCATTTGCGGTCAGTTCTTTACTGCCAGCACTAGTACAACCCCAATTCCTGATCTCCCTCTGGAGAAGTGCCAGCCTACCCTTCGAAACCAGCAGGGCCCTTTTTTATTGACTCAGGATGTGATATAACCTCTGCCAAAGAGCATGGGTCCTTAGACAATTACTGCAGATAGGCGCTGCCTTCTGGATCTCTTCCTGCCCTGGCTACATGTTTTGCCATGGCCCAATGTCAAAGACTTGCTCCTAGGCACAGTGAAAATGCCAGAGCTCATGGCCCAGCCCTGTGTCCTTCAAGCCCCCTCTCTCCCAACCTGGCCATTCTTTCCACTTTCTCCAGCCTATACTAAGTGTTCAGTGAGTTTAGCTCCCATAACAAGTGATCAGGAAGTTTAGTTATTGGTTAATATTAGCATGATCATGTTACTGCTCCTTATCAGAGCCTATCTGCTTGGACCCCAGCCTGCACCCTATATGCTATCTGTCTCTGAGACCCTGGCATGCCCTATTCCATCCCCAACACAGACAAATGCTCCTGTCCTGTTACTTGTGCCCTGATTTTTACAGATTTTGATGCCTTTACACAGCTCTTCATCTCCCTTCCTTCTTGACACTTGGGAAAGTTCTCCTAGCTCCAGTCTCTGCTCCCCCACAGACCCTCTGATTATACTACTTTCTGCTGCTTGAGTAAAACAATTCCTCTGATCTGATGCAGCTCCTAGGCTCTCACCTTACTGCTACTTAGTGTCCTTTGCTCCATCTCCTGACCCATATCATCTCTACTTTCCTTGCTTTCCACCTCTGGCTTTATCTTTGGTTTTCTTAGCCTCTTTCTCCCTCCAGTCTTTGGCTTTCCCCTTGCTCTTTGAACCTGACATTTAATACTGCAACTCCAGCATAGGCTGTGTCTCTTCTGCATTACTTTCAGCATTTCAATTGTCTCAAGCTATAATGAACAATAAACCAGCATTAAATACAGGGCCTGGCCCATAAAATAATGGAGATGTATAACAGATACTTATATTGTGTTTACTACATGCCAAGCATGATTCTAAGAACCTTTTATTCAATGAATTTTTAATCTTTACAACCTCATAACCTGTAGGTACTACAATTGTCTTCATTTTAGATATGAAGAAAAATATTAAGTACCTTTTCCAAGATCACATACCTGGATAGTATAAGTCAAACCCAGGCAGTCTACTCTTAACCACTGCTTTATCTTGTCTATCTAAGTGGGAGCACAGAAAGCTCCCAATACCTTTTTGTTTTGTGAACATGCCTTCTGATCTAACCTCAACCCTCAAGGCCATACCCTGGGGTCAGATCCCAAGGCCAGCATTCCTGCTTGGTCTTTCCCAGCCAGTGTAGAAGGAATGCAGTCATTCTTTCCCCATGACATGTGACATTGGCAAAAGTAGTGCCTTCTGAGAAATGATGAAGGGAGAAGGAGATGCAGTCATATCAGAATAGAATTAGAGACATGTTAGAGTGTTCATGGACCTTTCTCACCAATGTCTAGAAGAATATTTCCAACATTTTTCTCTAGAATTCTAATAGTTTCACACCTTAGGTTTAAGTCTGTTACCCAGTATGAGTTGATTTTTGTGAGAGGTAAAAGGTGTGGATCCTGTTTCAGTCTTCTACATGTGGCTATCCAGTTTTCCCATCACCATTTATTGAATAAGGATTCTTTTCTCCAGTGTGTGTTTTTTTATGTGTTAATTTTATCTGAAAAGCTTCTGCATTCCTTCTCTGTGTCATCTTAAAGTTCACTGAGCTTCTTCAGGACAGCTATTTTTAATTCTTTTTCTGAAAGGTCACATATCTCCATCACTCCAGGATTGGTCACTGGTACCTTATTTAGTATGTTTGATACAGTCATGTTTTCCTGAATGTTATTGATGCTTGTGGATATTCATCAATGTCTGAGCATTGAGTTATGCATTTATTTTAATCTTCACAGTCTTGGCTTCTTTGAACCTGTCTTTCTTGAGAAAGCTTCCTAGATATTCAAAGGGAATTGAGTGCTGTGATCTAAGTCTTTGGTCAATACAGCCATATCAGCACAAGGAGGCACCCCAAGTCCATTAATGCAGCAACTCTTGCAGATTCCTGGTGGTACCACCCCAGTAGACTTGGGTAAGATACAGGAGAATTCCCTGGATTATCAGGCAAAGTCCCTCACTCTCTTTCTTCGCTCTCTGTGCTGGGCTGCTGGAGTCAGGGGAGGAGTGATGTGGGCATTCCCTCATGGCCACCACAGTTAGGACTGTGGCAGGTCACACCTGAAGCCAGCTCAGTCTCACTCAAAGCCCATGGTGACTGCTGCCTTTCTGCCTCTAGTGTTTATTCAAAGCCCAAGGGCTCTTTAGTTAGCAGGTGGTGAATCCTGCCAGAATTGGGTCTTTCCCTTCATGGTGGAGGGTTTCCTTCTGGCCAAGGGTGGATATAGAAATGCCATCCAGGAAGTAAGACCTGGACTCAGGAGCTTCAAGAGTCTGCTTGGTACTTAATTTTAGTGTGGCTGAGCTGGTGCTCAAGTTTCAAAACAAAGTCCTCTGAACTCTTACCTTTCCTTTCCCCTAGTAGAAGAAGGCCCTTCCTGAGCTCTACTGACTGGAGTTGGGGATGAGTGACACAGGCACTGGCTTGGTCACCACCACTGGTGTCTCACTGGGTCATGTACACCCCAAGTCCACTGGCTCCAAGCCAACACAGCCACAAGAATTGCCCAAGGACTGCAGTCTTTGTGGCCTGACTGCCTTATGAATTTATTCTAGGCCCCAGGCCAATTTTTGTCAGCCAGTAATGGGGCTAGCTGGAACTCAATTTTCAAGGCAAAAGATTTCCCTCTGGCCAGGCTGGTCTAAATGCTCTTTCTGTGGGCACTGGCAGAATTCTGCCCTGTGCTATGTTCCCTTGTGACTGGGAAGTCCTGAGTTTCAGTGCAAAGTCCCACAGTCACTCTACTCTCCCTCCATTGGGCACACAGATTCTCTCTACACTCAGCATGCTGGCATGGC
This sequence comes from Cheirogaleus major, assembly GCA_963574435.1. Taxonomy (NCBI): domain Eukaryota; kingdom Metazoa; phylum Chordata; class Mammalia; order Primates; family Cheirogaleidae; genus Cheirogaleus; species Cheirogaleus major. The sequence continues at coordinate 6,122 of CAUYPO010102498.1, read as the reverse complement.
GCTGCTGAAGGATGAGATAGGGATAGCATAGGCAATGCAAGACTGTCTTTTCTGCCCTCTTAAGTGCCTCTTTCCTTGATATAATGTTAAAAGTAAGTATTGTGATTGGTCATCTGATTTTTGACTCTTCTTAAGGTGTTTCTTCTTGTGGATAGTTGTTGAATTCGGTCTTCTTGTAGAGAGATGGTTGCTGGAGGTTTATATTTGGTCATCTAGCTCTGCCACTTCTCTCCCAAATTGCCTCTATCATTGCTTTCTGATTTCATTCCATTGTGTTCAGAGGCCATACTTTGTATAATTTCAACCCTTTTAAATATATTGAGGCTTGTCCTTTAGCCTAGAATATGGTGTGTCCTGGAGAATGTTTCATGAGCACTTGAAAAGACTGCATATTCAGATACACACACACACACGCAGGACTTTAAATCAAGGTGATAGCAGTAAGGGTGGGAAGTGGTCAGATTCTGTAAGAATTTTTGGAATTCTTTAATAGCTAATTTTAGTTTTTAAATAGCCTTAGTGTGGTATAATTTATATACAACACAATTCATCTATTTTAAGTATATGATTCAATGATTTCAGTAAGTTTTCACAGGTGTACAAACATCATCACAATCCAGATTTTAATATTTCCATAACCTCAAAAATATACCTTGTCCCCATTTATATTTAATCCCCATTCTCCTCTCCTCCAGCCCCAGGCAAACACTAATCTACTTTCTGCCTCTTATAGATTTGTTTTTTCTTGATATTTTATATAAATAGAATCATACAACATGTAGACTTTTGCAATTAACTTCTTTCACTCAGCATAATTCTTTCAAGATTCGCCCATATTGTGGCATGTATTGGTATCTCATTTCTTTTATTGCCAAATAATATTCAATTCCATGATTATACCAACTGCTATGGTCTGAATGTCTATCTCCCCAAAACTTGTATGTTAAAATTCTAATTCCAAGGTGATGGTATTAGTATGTGGAGCCATTGGGGTGATTAGGTTATGAGAGCTCTCGTTAGGATTAGTACCCTTACAAAAGAGACTGCATAGAGGTAGCTAGCCCCTTCCACCATGTGAGAACACAGCTAAAAGGTACCATCGATGAACCAGGTAGTGGGCCCTCACCAGGCACCGAATCTGCTGGCACTTTGATCTTGGACTTCCCAGCCAAGCAATAAATAAATTTCTGTTGTTTATAAGCCATCTGGTTTATACTGTTTTGTTATAGCAGCTCAAACAGAGTAAGACACCATCTTTTATTTATACATTCACCAGTTAATGGCCATAAAGGTTGTTTGTACCTTTCGACTATTATGACTAATGCTGCTGTGAGCACTCATGTACAAAGTTTTGTGTGAACATATGTTTTCCTTTCTCTTGGATATGTACCTAGAGTGGAATTGACGAGTCAAATGGTAACTTTAGGCTTAACTTTTTGAGAAACAAACTGTTTTCCAAAGGGGCTGCACCATTTTATATTCCCACCAGCAATCAACAAGGGTTCTAATATCTCCACATCCTTGTCAACACTTGTTACTATCTCTCTTTGATTACAGCCATCCTGGCAAGTATGAAATCGTATCTCATGGTGGTCTTAATTCACATTTCCCTTGTGACTAACAATATTGATCATCTTTTCATGTACTTATTAGCCATTTGCATATCTTCTTTGGTGAAATAGCTTTTCAAATATTTTGCCTATTTTTAAGTTGGGTTATTTATCTTATTATTGTTGGGTTATAAGTGTTTTTTATACAGTCTGTATACAAGTTTTTTTTTTATCAGATATGTGATTTGCAAAGATTTTCTCCCAGTGTAAAGTTTGTCATTTTATTTTCTTAACTTTGTCTTTTAAAGCACAAAAGTTATAATTTCGATGAAGTCCACCTTATTTTTTTCTTTTATGGATCATGGTTTTGGTGTTGTATCTAAAAACTCTGTCTAGTCCAGGGTTTCTGCTTCGGTAGAAAGAGCAAGCCAGGCTCACTTCCAGCTGAAAGATCATAGATTGCTTCCTAGAGGAAGTAGCATTTGAATCGAACTGTGAACTAGTCATCATTATTATTATTGTCAGTATTATTGCTATACCCTAAAATGAGAGGATTAGGACCCTGCTTCACAAAGTCTCACCTCAGAGGAAAATGAAGTCAGACCTGGTCAAGTACAAATGGAATCTTCAAAACTGCCAGGAATAGGCAGGAATCTGCTCTTGGCAGGACCAGGGATTTATTAATATTTCTTAGGCCAGGGCTGGCTCACATTAAAATTGGCCTCATTCCTCTGTGTGGATTTCTGAAAAAGTCTTTGACCCCATGGCCACTGCTTTATGTTCTCTCTGCCTCTTCATCCTGATCCTCTGAAGAGGAGATACTAGGCATTAATCATGTATGTCAGGAACCTGGGAGAGATGGGTGGTGTTCTCCAATGGCCCAAACACACACATATGCACATAAACACACACACACACACACACACATACACACAAAGAGGGATCAGGGCCTGAACTGTAGAGGGCATGAGTCATCTCCTTGGGTAGAAGTGGAGTAGAAATTAAACTGACCACAAATCCGATGGCCAAAGAATTATTTTTAACCACCTGCACCTGTTGTGTCTTGGCTCTGGAAGTCACATTTTTACAGAAATAGAGGAAGGATCTTGAGCTTTTAGGATGGGCCAGGGGTAAGAAAACTCTCTCAGCCTTTGGAAATAAAAAAAGTCATACTCAGAGGTGATAGGACCACCTTACACAAATGCAGATTTTTACCTGGTTCTCAAAATATAAACTGTGACAAAGAGAGAGGTTAAAGTGGGCAAATATTTATTTAGAACAAGTGAGGGAGGCTTTAAAATGAGTCATAATTCAGGGATTATCTATGGGGAATCCCCATGTAAGAGCTGAAGTTTGGAGCCAAATATGCCTTAGCTGGTCTTTCCTCCATATTGTTCTTCAGGTTTAAGAATGCCTTGCATTTCCTCACCCATTAACTCAGGCTATTTTACAGTTAACTGCACTCTCTTGATTCAAAATCCTTTGCTTTACCTTTTCTCAAATTCAGTAATTCAAAGACTGTGATGTACTTAAGAATATCCCTGAAGTTATTTTTTAAGCTGAATGGTTAGCATATTGGTGTGTATTATATTAATATTTATGTACTTTTGTGTGGTAAAATATATTTTTAAACAAGGAAACAGAGTGACCTTGTTAAACCTGCAGATTCCCCAGATCCATTTCCACAAGTTCTGATTCAGTAGGTGATTCTGGTGCTGGTGGTCCATGGTCCACACTTGAATAAACAACACCCTGTGAGTTGGCCTAAGTAGTTTCCTTGGTGCCACACTTTTGAGAGAGCTCATCTGGAAACTGCATATCTTGCATGGGCAGGAGCTGATTATGCAACGATAAGCTAACTGTGCCCAATATGAAGATAAGATTATTGATTAACATATCTGTGACAAACATCTGGATTGATAATCAAATACCTATTAGTACATACCTATTTTTTCTTCACTCTGCATAATTATCCTGTTGTTTGTCATGGAATGTACATTTTTAAGGTGCTGAACTGTGACAGGATTATGAAATTTAAATGCTGCAACAGGAAGTTTTCTTGTTTTTACTTGGTCAATATATACTCAATGAGCTATGTTTCAGATGTAAAATTCCCTGCTGTCATTATGCAAGTGAGGTCAATGCTGTTTCTTTATATTCTATGATTCAGATTCACCTTTATTCTTGGACCTCAGGGAGGCTTTATTATGTTTGTATCTGGAAGGGGATGGGATGGATGAGTGGAAGGAGATGGGAGGTCACAGAAGCTATAATAAGATACAGCAAACATTGTTAGTGAAGATCTAATGAGGCAGGTCGTTATCTGAAGAACTCAACTGGACTTGCATGAAAAGGCGTTCTAGAAGTCCTGAAGGAAATGAAAGGTGAACAGAGGCAGTGAAAGAACAGAAGCAGTGAAAATAGACATTTCTGTCACTATAGGCATAGTGACAATCATCTATGACCTGGAAGGAAAGGCACAGCTTTAGGGAAGGCAAGTGTTATTCAGATAACACAGTTTTGAGATACATACATGAGACAGAGACCACCATCTGTCTACTAAAATCTAGTCTCTCCTTCTTCTATAATAATACATTTGTAGACAGATCTGCAGGCTCAGTCTCATTAAACTTCCCAGCTTTAGGTACAGCCTTGTCACTAAATTTTCTCCATTGGGAGTTGAAATTTTGTGTGCCACTTCCAGGCCTGGCCCAGGAAACCTCCATAATCACCAATGTTTTGTTTATCCTTCTCTAATTAATACAACCCACAGCAGCAGCTTTAATTCAGAAATCTGAGGGAGATTCTCCAGTTGGGACAGACTGGAAGACAAGAGGAGGAAGTTGTTTGGGAGACAGGAATTACAAGTAAAAACAATCCAGAGCAGGAAACAGAGGCAGCATTAAATTCAAAGAACCTCCAATCCTCCTTGGATTGGAGAAATAGAGAACAGCAGATGACTGAGATTTCAACAACTTCAAGTCACAAACTTTGCTTAGAAAGTTGTCAATTATAATATGAGGGTTCCTGCTCACAAGAAAATGTGGAGTCCATGCCCTTAAATGGTCCATACTCAATTCAGGATAAGGGAATAGGACACAAGAGAGGGAGAAAATGGATGGAGAATATTTTGAAATAACATTAGGAAAATAAAAGATTTTAAAGGTATTCTGGAAAAAAGGGCACTTTGGAGAAGGCCTGGCAGAAGGACCAGCAGAGCAAATTTTTGAATTTTGTTAGGAGAGAGGAGGGTTTCAGATACCATTTTTCAAGAGAAGAGGAAATAAGCATGAATGGAGGGTCCCACTCCCTCAAGGATATGGAAAACTTAGTACCTCAATTGGCTAATTACTGGGAGAATTCTTCCAATGAAATTTGAGTGCCCTTGGATGACCTGACACTTAATGAAGCAGAAACCATGAAGTCTTAATGATTTTCTTTTTCTCTGTTCACCTTCTTGCCCCATTGCCAAGTAACACTACATATCTGCTGTTGTCTACAGCTGATAATAGCAATGTAGATTTAGAAGATGACATACGATTGTAAACAGCTTCAGGAGACAAATTTGGTTCCAGGAGTTTATTTTATGTTTTGATAAGTTTACATACTCTGATAATTCCCTGGATCCCTTGAATACAGGACACATCAGATGCTTCATTTTGGAGTAGTCTTGGAATTGTATATTAGTTAGGTTACCAGTTCAGCTGCTGTGAGAAAAAAAAGCCAAAAATAACAGCAGCGTAAGAGTGAAAGTTTATCCTCTGATGTAAATTTCTGAGAAAATACAGTCCAGGGTTGACATGGTGGTTCCATGGTATTGGGGACCATGATTCTGTATCATCTTCAACATGCTTTTCCTTGTCATGGTATAAGATGGCTGCTCTAGCTCCTGCTTACACATCTCCTTTCCAGATATCAGTAAGGGGGAAAGTATAAGGGGTGGGCTCCTTTTAAGGGTACATCATAGAAATTGTACCCGTCACTTTCACTTACATCTCATTTGCTAGAATTTATTTGTGTAGCCACATTTTGTTACCAAAAGTTTTGTACTTGAACCTGAGGCTGAATCAGTGAGAATGAAGAATGAGGACAAGTGGTTTGAGAAAAAGGAAATGGAACTTTATTAATTTGCTGGCAAATGAGGAGGGCAGTGGACTAGCAGCTCCAAGACTGCCATCCTGCCTTTAGGCAGAAATACAGGGCCTTTTTAAAGGGGGGTTTTCAACAGTTGCGCTCAGGTCTACATGACTAGTGTCACATGTCATGGCTTTGGGCTATTGTTGTTTAACTATTATATAATTGGTGTTTTCCGCTGACCTTATCTCTTTGATGACAATCTCATGACCCTTGTCTGGAAAATACTGTTTAGCCATCTCCTGTGGTTTAAGATGCCAGAAAACAAAGAGCAAAGAACATTTTTTTTTTTGTCTTTTTTTTTTTTTTTTTTTGCTTTTATTTCATCATATAATGGGGGTACCAATGTTGTTAGGGTTACATACATTGCCCCTCCCCCCCTCCCCCCCACCTGTCAGAGCTTCAAGTGAGTCCAATCCCCAGGTGGCCCAGGCAAGG
>CAUYPO010102497.1:0-11613 GCA_963574435.1 Cheirogaleus major | reverse complement strand
TGTATACTCCTGGATACAGCTGAAACCCATTCTACTAAGTGCAGTAGCTCAAGAATGGAAAAACAAGCACCACATGTACTCACCAGCAAATTGGTATTAACGGATCAACACCTAAGTGGACATATAGGAATAACATTTGTCAGGTGGTGGGCGGGTGGGAGTGGGGAGGAAGGGATGGGTATATACAAATATAATGAGTGAGATGTGCAACGTATGGGGGATGGTTATGTTTGAGGCTCTGCCTCGAGGGGGGAGGGGGCATGGGCAATATACATAACCGTAATATTTGTACCCCTATAATATGCTGAAATTAAAAAAAAAAAGTAATTAAAGTTTTGCTATTTTGTCACTAGATTCATTCAGTTTCTCAGCACTTACACCAGCATTTTGAACTGTCCATCTGTTTGGTGCTGGAGGCATTTATATACTGCAGCGATGCCCCTCAGTAGGATTCTTTATGGGTAAAAAGGATGCAAAGTAGGAAAAGGGCATTTTTCAGTCAGCATGATTTTAGCAATACATACGAAAGTTGAAGATCTTGGAATTGATTCTTTTAAAACTAATATTGCCCTTGGAAATTCTGGAGAACCCAGTTTGAAGCCCCCTGAACTGGGAAACTAGGCAGCAGTAGCTCTACTCTATGGAGACTGTAATATCCAGAAAGCAGCAGAGCATGAAGTGGTGTTGGGAGTTAGAGGTGAGAGGTGAGATCAAGTTATTTTCTTCAGGGTCATCCCACCACTGAGGCTCTGTCAGCAGAGCAGAGAGGGGAAGAATCGTCACAGCGGAGCAAATGGGGCATTATAATTTACTATCTATTCAGATGGTCAGACAGCCAGACAATGGGGTGAGAAGATCCCATCTTGACTCATCAGAGATGCCCTGGATGCAAGTCTCGCAGGCTCCCTGAATTTGGGTGGAAGCTATTCACCTCCACAGGCCTCTGAGGAGGGACTGGACCAGCACCCAGGTGGATGGAGACTCGGGCAAGTGCAGTCCTTCTGCTCTGTCTGTCCCAGTAGTCTCTCCCTAGGGAAATCTCAAAAGGAAAAGCATTTACCTTACATCTAATGTTAAAACCCAGAATGAGTAAACGACTGGCAAAGGATACAGCCAGCTATAAATGACAGTGACAATGGAAGGGAACATGGACTAAGTTAAACTGGTAGTTTCGAGAGAATAAAGTTAATTACTCCAAGGTGAATTTGTGTGGGTGCTTTGTTTTGTTTTCTCTGGTCTTTGTCAGATAGAAATCAGCAGTCGGGAGGGGTAGTGTTGTGTGGATCCCATGAGCTGGCTCTCCGGGCGGGAGTCCGTGGGCTCCTCTCTGGATCTACCGCAGGCCCAGTCCGTGCCGTGGGTGAGCCTTGCACAACCTTGCAGGCTGCTGCCTCCAGGCTGCTGTCCTGGCTTCAGGGGAAGCACGGGGCTTGGTCAAATGGGGTCACTGCCAGTCACTCCAACATGACTCCCAGGAAAGCAGGGGTTTCTGAATCTCTGCCTCAGGGATCCGGGGGGAAGAAAACCTCAATGGCAACGGCCTAGATGTTGCAGTTTCAAAGATCAGTCAGGAGCTTGGGAGCAAGACTTTGGCTTCATGAAAACTTTGAGCACATGTTTTAGCTTTCTTCCAGCTTGTTTCCTCATCATTCCCAGGGAATGTTGAAGGCAATTGCACCTAATTAGGGCTCATTTTTTAGGACCTGTTCTTATCTCTGTCTAGAGTCTGCCTTCCCGCTGGGAATTCCCACCTCAGACTGGCTCCTTCCATAGCCTAACAAACCAAACCCTGAGTGGAAAACACAGAGTCAGAGGGAACTTAAAGGGCAACCAATGAGGGCCATCACTAAGCACAGGCACTTTTGCACACGCACACAAAATTTTTAAAGCATATCTTCTTCAAAGCACTTAACTTCTATCCATCCATCAGAAAATTATGCTGGTATGCTTATTTTTTTTTTTTCATAACACTTTATTGGCTTGGGCCAAAAATTGTCAAAACAAATATGCAAATCTGCAATGTTTACCATATGGCTGGACAATGCCCCTTAGACGTGGCACCCCTGTGCAATGAACAGCGTTCACAGCCATACCTGGCAGTCTGACATCAAATCCTTTCACGTACGGCTGAGAAAACAAAGGTCTCGGGTGGGAGAAGTGAGCATCTCAAGGTGTCCCTGCCTGCCAGCCACCACCCCAGCGTGTTCCCACTGCGCTCACGGCTTCCTGCGTGAGACCTGCTTCCTGGCAGCTCTCTCCAAGGACCACCAAGTGGAGCCCATAAAAATCACATTTCTCCAAACTTCCTAGAGCACAGGTCTCCCCGTCCAAGAGCCGCTCCTGCCTGCCAACCCTGACACATCTTGTAACAATAACCCCTGTGAGCTGCATTTTATGTGATGTGAGACAGGTGTGCAACTGTTGAATGCGTGTCTCAAGAGAGCTTATTAAAACAGCTAAGCCAATTAACTCTCTTAGAAGCATGTAACCTTTTCCAGGAAAACACATCTGAGGCACAGAAGCTTGTGGGAACAAGTCCTTGGGGGAAAACATGGCCTTTGATCTCAGAGACAGTTTCCCCAGGGTCGGCCTGGTCCACGGGACCTTTGGCACAGGGGCTGGGAGGTGCTGGCCTGGGTGCGGCGTGGCCCTGCAGAAAGGCCTCGTGCGCAGGGTTGAGGGCGAGCTGGGAAGACAAGCTAGATGAGAGCCAACTTGCCCGTTAGAGCTGATTGTAAACTCAACTGAAAATGGCCCACTGAGCACAAAAAGTGGCTAATAGGAAAGCCAGATGAGAGGAAAAGGCTGCCATCCCCAGGCTGGGTGCCTTAGGAAGGGCAGCTGGTGAAACCATGGCAAGGCATAATGAGGCCACAGGAAGGGCTTTGATCTCCGTATTGGCTGCTCAGCCTCAGATCGGGAAAAGCCTCTGGCCCAGGGTCGGGGGCTGCACTCCTCCCTCATGGGGCCAAGTGGGGAAGGAATGACCTGACTGGAATTCCAGTCCCTGGAGGCCCCGGACATAAGCGATCAACAGCATCTTTGTGTCTGAGGCACACACTTCAAGATCTTCCAAGTTTTGAAAACAATGAAATGATTACAGTGACTCCTTGACCCAAACAAAGGAAGCCCCCTGACTTTCTGCAGCACATGGTAATCCTGAGCGAAGCCTCCTCTCTGAGGGGCTGGCTTCCTGGTACCTGGGTCACAGCAGCCTGGACCTAGTCAGCATGCAAGATGCTGACACGCCCTTCAGTGCAAAGCGCATTGGGGTTGCTGGAGCTCTAGCTTCTAGGCACAGCCGGGGCTTGACTAGCAATGTCAAGAAATTAGTTGAAACAACCTGAGTTGTTTCTCATGCTACAAAAACAATGCATCGTTGCTGCCAAAAAAAAGTCAGAAATTATAATGTTAAAGAATTAAACAGCTATCAAATTCTGAGCTTGCCGGTGACGTACTGGTTAATACTGCTCCCTTTGCGGACCCCGTGACGTCAGTAGGCACCCACGATGCCCGCTCCTCTCTCGCTTTCCTGGGGGCTCTGTGACAAGTGTGTGTCAACAGATGTCAACTGGCATTGCTTTCTCGGATGAGATCGGGTCCTTCGTCAGATGGATTCCTAGAGAGTGACGCTGCTTCCCTTTCCTTGTCACAGCTCCTCCGTGTTTTCTCCTGCGCCTGAGCCACTCTTTCTTGGTTTCCTTCGCAGGCCCACCCTCATCCATCTGGTCAGTAAAAATCACGTTTCCTCGCGGCTGTGTCTGGGACCCTCTTCCCTTTCCACGTCTGCACTCTCCCGGGGCCAGGTTCTCCACCCCCGCGCGTCGCTGACCTCCATCACGCCTTTCCATCTCCAGCCCTCTTCTTCGACCTTCAGTCCTGCTGGCTCAATGTCCCAGAGTCGACTCCGAGCCACTGTCCCCTGCCTCCAGACTGCTGTCTCTCAGGCCCGCAATTTATGCGAAGAATCACCATCTGCACGCTCTGCAAGCCAGAGTCCAGGCCCATGCCTGTCGCTGCTCAATCCTCACTCCCAAACCCAGCCTGCCACCAGGTCCTGGCCATTCCAGCCCCCAAGGATGCCTCCAACCAGGCCACTTCTCGCCACCCGTGTTGCTGAGTCCAGGTTCGGGCAATAATTTCCTGGTCGGTCAGCTGCCCCTCATCCACCCCCCTTGGGTGCCTCTGTCCCATTCTCCGCGTTGCAGCCAGAGTCAGTTTTTCAACAAGCAAGTATGATGCTGTCACTTTCCTCCTTGAAACCTTCCAGTGACTCCTCATTCCTCTCGGGAGAAGAATAAATTCTTCAGGGCGGCTCACAGAACCTGGCCTCAGCCCCGCTCCGTCTCGCCCATACCACACCCACCCTCCCCTCTTTCCATGTCTTGAACCATCCTGGCCTCTCCTCGCCCCTTCCGGTACCTTCAGTCTGGATGTTCCTTGTCACCGACATTCATCCTCTCAGATGTTAACTCTTGTCACTTTCCAGGGACACCTTTGTCAACCCTCTCAGCTGGAACGGGACCCCTTATCTGATGATGTCATTATCCAGTATACTTTTCATTATTGCACTTGTAATAATTGTGCCTTCACAGTTATTTGGGTAAGTATTAGATCACCTGTCTCCTTCACCGGATGGGGTGCAGGGGGAGGCGAGCCGTGTCTGCTTTTGCTCATGGCTGTCTCCTGAGAGCCATTCCAGGGCCTCGAGTCACACCCTTTAAAGATGTTTTGTGAAGAAATGGATTTGCCATGATTTGTGAAGGATGGATGTTCATCCCTAGATTTCTCTTTAAGACGTTCTAATCAACATAATGGATGCTGCTGAAAAACTATGTGCTCTTCTGGCCGAGATACCATCCTGCAAAAGGAGATTGGGTGGGCAGACAGCTATGGAAATGCTCGAAGGCCGGAGATACCGCTTCTGCGGGACGGCAGTCCAGACAGGCAGCACCTCTTCAATTTCTCTGCAGCAGATGTGGTCGATGCCCAGAAACGCTACACAATTCTTTTGAAGATTGCTTTTTTGGAGACAATCTCACACTTGGAATGCGAATTTGTGATCTTTTTCTTGCTGGCACAGAAAAGAGCAACGCAGACCTTGCCAAAGTTACGGACAGAGGAAATGATGCAACGTGAATTCAACCCAAGGAGCCTTACAGAATTTTGACCCAAGCCTACCCTTGCCAGACAACTTTAATTACAGGAGCTTAGGTTTAATTTGATACTTTGATGAGTTTTTAACACGTTTCCATCGCATTAAAAAGTCAAATCAATTAGCTGTCATAGGTATGTATGTGTTAGCACGTCAAAGACCACTCGGCAATCCTCATCATTGTAGTCTCCTATTTAACATGAGCACGAAATCGTGAATATAGCATATGTGGGTGTATTTTTCTAGGAAGGAGATCCATAGTTTTGATCAATTTTTTACAAGTGTAAGAGCCAGCAAACTATGTCCTAACTAAGGCCTCTTCCTGTTCTAAAATTACATACATCTCAAAGTCTAATGTCAAATGGTGATATTATTGGAAAATTTAGAGACTATCCAGATCCCTTATTTGCAGTGTCAAATATTTGCCTGAAAAAAATTCCAGTTTTTACCCCGATGTTTGGTGTCACGTGCAGAGAGGCAATGACCTAGCTGTTGTGTTAACTCACATCTTTGTGTGAGCGGTGCTGGGCTCCAAACTTCCCCTGTGCCTGGGTGCATCTAAGGTCAGCCTGAGACCTTAAGGAACGTTGTCAGGGACCCAGCAGGGCAGGAAAGAGGGAGTGGTGGCAGATGACCCACAATTCTTCACCAGTAACCAACATGTGCCTCTTACTTACTCAGATGAAATCACCGTGATTATAACCACCAAAATTTGGCAGGTGCTGAGTCGGGTCTCTACCCCTGAACTCCCCACCCAGCCCACTTCTGGAAAGCAGGACCTAGGTGGAAATGTGCCTTTCTCTGCACAGAAGGTGCCTTGTTGTTCTGAACACCTGCCCAGGACAGGAAGAAACCAGGAGAGGAGCCAGACCCACACTGTACACGGTCCCAGGGGCATGCGAGGGTCACAAGTCCTCCTGCCTACTGGCTGCAGTGAGTTGACATTGCAAAATGCATGATAGAAGGTGTGGAATCTAGAACTCCAGAGAGTTTTCACCACAGACTCTTGAAAATTTTTTATTCTTTCTTTTTTGTATTTTATGATAGCTATGAAAATAAACTTAAAAACTGCAGCCACCATGTAAGGTAGCATGGATTATCTAAGAAAATCAAACTCTATTTCCATACAATATCTAATTATCCTCCCATATTATCTATTTTTCCTCCTTCCTCGAGTCATCCCTCTCTGCTTTGGGTTGCCGTCTAATACGAAGTAACTATCGAAGCCTCTTACTTTTCTCCCTCAGTAAAATTCCTTTATCATCAAACTGGAAGGACGGGGTGGAGGAATAAACTTAGCAAACAACACACACTCAGCTCTTGTCCTTTGCAGAACACTGCCGGGTCCTTGCTGTACAGTTCTGGCTGATTTCTGGGGCCTGTCCAAAGAAATCTTTGATTTAAGGCCCAGGATCATTTCCTGAGGCTCATTTCTCTCAGCGCAGCTCAATGGCACCATTGGGTGGAGCACTAAAGGGGCTGCTGACAACACTAAATGTTAAGGCGGGGCATTTTGGAGTCTTCACCACGGATCAATTCTCAGCCTGCTGCTTTCTCTACCTGACAGGAAGACATGCATTACCACCACTTCCAAATTGCACTTCTAAATATTGACTAAATGGCCAGACGCTAAGTGTCATTCATACCCCAGCTCCCTGGAGCAAGAAAGATTTTCCAGGCCTCACGGAGAGCTCTGTGCAATGTCCTATGGAGAGCAGAGAAGGAAGACGAGGGTTTAAGAAGAAAAATAAAATCGAGTCATGATTAGAAGAAATGACCCACCACTTCACTTAATCTTGCAGAGACAAATGAGCACTCCCTGGGCTGGTGGCTGAGGCTGGAAGGGACCAAAGTGGACAGAGAAAGAGCAGCAGTGACCAGGAATCCCACAGCGTCCACCAGGAAGGACGGAGGGAGGCAGCAGTCCTGCTGGGCGGGCGGGGCAGTGAGCTCCCTTTGTGTATTTGGTCTAGAAGGACTGGATGGAGTCTAAGAGACAGAGACTTTTTATTCCATTTCTACAAAGACTTCAACACAGCCAGGGCTTTAGCGGATCTCCCTGTAGGTCACTGCGGAAACTCTAGGAGACTATCTTTTTAGCTTCTCTCCTCCTGACAGTTAACACGATAACTGATCTTGAGGCGTTTTTGTCACATCACATTAGCTGCTGAACTGTGAATCAAAGGAAGTGATTGGTCCATTCTTGCCCTTAAGAAGCTATTTTGGAGGAGCAACAAGATATTTTTCATGTAAATTCGCTTTCATATTTTTTTAGATACTAGGTGATATATAAATTCAGAGTCTCTAAGATGAGATAGGGAATAATGCTCCAATCTGCTGCATAGAGAGGTGTGAAATACAGTGACTGTCCCTCTTTGAGATGTCCCCGCCCTTTGCCACCAGCATCCTCACTATCCAAAAGGCTCCCGACAGGAGCTCGTGTGTGGAGGAGGCCTGTGTGGTGTGGGGAGGCCTGTGTGAGTGGGGGGTGCTCTTTGGAGCACGAAGAACCGAGTTTCCAAGATAGAGAAGGTTAAACTAAGCAGATGTCGTGGAAGATGGCCCTGATTCATCATGATGGTCCTTGGATTTGTTTTAAGGTGGTGCCCGATCCATGCCTATGCATGCATTTGGGGACAATCCTGCTTCTGAGAGTGCACAAAGGGCAGCAGAGTATTTTGGCTTTACACAGTGTCACATTGGGCTCAACCCGGAGCCTGGCTCCTCTCACAAGCCCGATTAGCCCGGGCCTGAACCAACTTGCTTCCTCAATCTAACGTCCTCCGCCATGCAGAGTCTCCTTGTTAGGTCATGGAGTCCTTCTGAACCCTTCCCTTGCTCAAAAGGCTCTCCTGTCAGCCGAGGTGGCTGTCAGGGACAGAATCCCAGGTATCTTCTGAAGGAACCGTGAGCAATTCCCCTGTGACTCTATCAGCTGGCAGAGCCAGCCCGTGTCCGCCTGCTCTCCGGCCCAGTTTTGAATTCCTGCAGCCTGCTCTGGCCCTCGCGAGCTCACCCAGGGATGCCGTCGCTGGCTGGGGACCACTTCCACAGCACCCACCCAGCCAGGATGTGGGGCTGCCTTCCAGGTCTCCATCTGTGTGTGCTCTGTGCTCCTGCGGGAGCTGGCACGGCCCCGGTACCCCCGCAGCTCTCCACGGGACCGCCCCCAGCCAGCGTCCTCCAGACTCCGGCTGCTCCACGCCCTCAGCGCGGGCCATCTGGGTGCAGCCTGGGCCTGCACACCTGTCTCCTCTCTGCCCGCTCCCTGCCACCACCCCACAGCCCACCGCACCCTCCCAGTGCCATCGGACAGCCGCTGCCCCCGGCCCAGGCCAGTGCAGTCCCCTCCGATGCTTCTCCCGCCTCCTACCAGGCTGCTCGTGATTTTTTCTAGGCCTCCCCTGATACCTTCTTCCAAACGGCGACCACCAGTATTACACTATTAAGAATTAGGGGAAAAGTGTCTATAGCCAGGTGCATGGGAAAGTCAAACTGTCCACTTACCTAAAGAACAAATCCCACCCATGGAAAGACATTGGTAAGCTTATTACTTTGTTATCGCCGAATCCTCTCATCTTTAATGAAAGATACGAAACTGTCAAAACTGAGAGCATCCCGAGGACGCAGCGGTTTGCATGACTACTTACCTCGCTGATTTGAGGTGCGCAGGAGGAGTCTTAATCCAAAGGGACTTCGTTTAATGCACCACCAAAAGATGTGAGTGCTTTGAATTCTTTTTTTAATATTGATATTTTTCAGAGAAGCTCAAAAATCAACAGAAATGGTGTACCAAATTCTTTGTTAAGGCAAATAAGCACCCTATAACTGGCTGTCCTGTATATACAAAATTTTGCACATGAAAGAAAAGCACGGTAGCCTGCAGTAGTGTTGCTGACCCAGGGGAATCAGTAAATGGCATTGTGTCTGCTCTGATGTTAGAGAGTTCAAAGCAAAAATTTGTAAGACGTGTCCATAAGACATATTTCTTAAATAAAGATCCCATTTTCCAAACCCTGGCTTGGTGTTCAAACAGCAACTCTATACCAGTTGTTCCCAGAGACTCCATGATGTTTTGAGATGTGGCAGGTTGGGGGTACTGAGGCCGGCACTCACCTGGCCAGTAGTACATGTAGACCTTCCTCTTGGCCTTGGTCAGGGTGACCCACAGAGGCTCCGATCCGTTCCACCAGAGAGGCATCAGGCTCTCCGTGTTGACACCGATATCAAAGGACATGTTGGTGCTGGGGTCCCACATGTAGTTCCCGACCATCTGGTGGACCTCACAGTGGCGGCCTGTGTCAACGAGAACCCAAAGGTGTCTGTTTATTGTGCTGGCCCTTTCCATTTTTATCTATGTTTCCTGATTATAAAAGTGATTCATGCTCATTTAGGAAGTACAGAACAGCATAAAGATTTGCTTTCAATTTTTTTTTATTAACATGATAGATGTTTCATCTTTCTTAAACTGTGCCATTAAGGCAAACAGTCCATGCAGATGGCCACTAATTGGTTGAGGGTGGGGTCATTTTGAAGTTAACCTCTCAAGTCTGAGTTGTTTTGAGTTACAGCGAAGACACTGTGTGCAGGGCTTGAAGTCCAAATATGAATCAGAATGGAAATCCTTGGATCTCCTGGGACTTGGGTTAGGTGCTCAGCCTAGAGCCCTCTCTGAACCTTCCAAACCCACTCCCATGAGACCAGAAATCTAGCTGTTACGGAGTTTATTCTCTCCTTCCTTGGATAAGAGCTGTCGCTTCAGCACTGAACAATGCTACAACCTATCACATTTGGAACACAACGGCCAAAAATAGATTCAACTTTGAGAAACAAAGGCAGAACACAACTCTGCAAATGGAGTGTTATGCAGCAAGGAGGGCCGGTTCTGTTAGGCGCAACTTAGTCCCAGAAGACAAACTAGAAACGAGAGACGCGAGCGCTTGGACTCTTTTGAAACGTTATGCTTAAATTATTTATTTTGGAGCAATCTGTTACATCTTTAAAGTAAAAATAACACAAACATTGGCAAGTGCATCAAAAATTGCTGCAATTTGAGAGAGCGTCATTTGGCACTAGAATGAAACACGCTTCGCTGCTCTCCCTCACTGTGCTGAGTCAAAGTGGCTTTTTTGTGTTTGTTTTGCTGTTGTTGTTTCTTCTCCCCCCCCCCACCATTTTATTTTTAAACAAAAACAAAGAGAAGCCATAAAGTACAATTTTGAAAAATTTGCACACTAAAAATATCATAAAGACAAACCTTTTATTTCATCACAGAAAGCCAGGCATTCCACAAACCACTCTTTGAATGCGGAGCCCAGAGCACCAGACAAAATGGTTCTTACCCACAGCTGTAGGGCTAGTGTTTTGATCTTGACCAAAGCTTTCACCTGTGGACTAATAAAATTTAAAAATAAAATAAAATAAAGTAAAAACGTGGAGCAATTTCTCCATTGGTTAAAGAACTTATTGCTTATATTCATTCCTTCAACCAACATTTGTTAGATGCTCTTCTATGTGTTAGCACACTGTGATAGGTGCAGAGATTCCAATTTGAATAAATGTGGTCCCCATCCTCAAGTGGCTTGTCATTTACTACTCAACAAAGGGTCTCTTGCGTAAAAGAGACAGGGCCTCCCTCCCCCCCCCCCCCCCCGGGGCTGGGGCTGAGAAGGGGACCGGGTTGCTGCCGTAACTCGAGAATCGTGATGGTCCCGCTCTGCTGCTGAGGATAATTCCTGTTATGTTCTAACTAACTCATTAAAAGTGAGGGCATACTTCTTATTGGTTCAACTATACTATCTTTTTCAGTATATAAACATTTAATAATATTAAGAGAGCCCCGCTTACGAGTAAAAGTTCTTATCTCTTTTCTTTATTCAAAATGATGCACTCCACATCAAAAAGTTTTACCATCCTAACGATGTTTACTCATCCTTTTCACAGGGAAGGTAATCATGATAATATCCATGGGAAAAGGTCTCCTTTAGGGACAGTCTCCGTGCAGATGCTCTCTAAGTGCAGGAGGCATCTCGCCTGGAGCTGGTGGCCACAGCAACACGGAAGCGCAAGATCGGAAGGGAGTGTGGAAAGTACTACTGTGGTCAGCAACCAAAGAAGAGTCTCTGAATGAGCCACCAGGGAAGGACCAGGAGGGCTGGGATATCGGATATGGGAAGAACGGGAGCGATGCTGAGCGGGACGGGTACAGGGATCTCTGCTACCAAGTCTGAACTGTTGGGACCATTTTAGGATAAACGCATGAACCCCAAAGGGTAAGTGAGGGCTTCCTGAGATGCAGTATTCACGAGGTGCTGCATTCAAAGAAGCAGGAAGCCACCAAAAATAATCTGTACAGTTCTTATAATCTGTCCTCATCTATCTCCGAAGCCCCACGATATCATTTGGTAAAATTCCATCTTCTTTTCCACACAGCACTCGGGACCCTAAAGTGTCCAGAC
>CAUYPO010102495.1:0-23574 GCA_963574435.1 Cheirogaleus major | reverse complement strand
CATTTCCCTGATGATTAGAGATGTTGAGCATTTTTTCATATGCTTGTTGGCTATTATTCTATCTTCTTTTGGAAAGTTTCTGTTCATGTTTTTTGCCCACTTTTTGATAGGGTTGTTTGTTTTTTCCTTGTTGATTTTCCTGAGTTCTAAATAGATTCTAGTTATCAGCCCTTTATCGGATGTGTAGCTTGCAAAAATTTTCTACCATTCTGTGGGTTGTATGTTTGTTCTCTTGACAGTTTCTTTGGCTGTGCATAAGCTTTTTAATTTGATCAGGTCCCATTTATTTATTTTTGTTGTTGCCGTGATTGACTTTGGGGTCTTCTTCATAAATTCTTTGCCTAGGCCAATGTCTAGAAGAGTATTTCCAATGGTTTCTTCTAGAATTCTTATAATTTCATTTCTTAGGTTGAAGTCTGTTATCCACTCTGAATTGATTTTTGTGAGAGGTAAGAGGTATGGATCCTGTTTCAGACTTCTATATGTGGCTATCCAACTTTTCCAGCACCATTTAATGAATAAGGATTCTTTTCCCCGGTGTCTGCTTTGTCAAAGATTAGATGCCTATTTCAGGACGGTTTTCTATCTGGGTTCTCAGTTCTGTTCCATTGATCTATGTCTCTGTTCTTGTGCCAGTAACATGCTGCTTTAATTGCTATTGCCTTGCAGTGTGGCTTGAAGTCTGGTAATGTGATGCCTCCCAATTTGTTTTTTTGCTTAAGATTGCTTTTGCTATGTGGGGTCCTGTTTGGTTCCATACAAAGCGTAGAATTACTGTTTCTAGATCTGTGAAAAATGATGTTGGTATTTTAATAGGGATTGCATTGAATGTGTTGATCACTTTGGGTAGTATAGACATTTTAACAATGTTGATTCTGCCAACTCATGAGCATGGTATGGTTTTCTACCCGTTTATGCCTTCTGCTATTTCTTTCCTCAGTGTTTCATAGTTCTTCCTGTCGAGGTCTTTCATCTCGCTAATTAAATATATTCCTAGGTATTTTATTTTCTTTGTTGCTATTGTGAAGGGTATTGAGTCTTTGATTTAGTTCTCAGTTTGTTGTTCATGTATAGGAATGCTATTGATTTGTGTACAGAAAGGTATTAGACATAGAAGGACCACTTAATAAATGGCAAGCATTATTATCATTAGAGATGAGGATGCAGGTTTGGCAAAAGATCTCCCTTGTCTACTTTTGCTTTTGAGGAAAAAATATTTTTCTATCTACATTTTCAGAATTTTATATCTTTTTGGTCAGTATTTTCTGTGGGATGCCATGAATAAATGTGGTGAATGGAGATGACATTCTGAAGAATAAGGGGTTTGGGTTGTGATTAAAGAAAACCCATGGCAGAATGAATAGTATAAAAGAGGGGATTTCAAAATTATGCCAGGTGATAGACTCCAGTATATTGGAGAATAAACACTAAGTATAAGATGCCTCAAAACCTAAATGTGACTGGACAATTATGTGCATTTTATGAGGATAATGATGGTTCTGATATTTAGGGCAATCATATTACAAAAGGGAAGGCCACCTTGATACTGCCATGGAGCTTCCTGGGTTTGTGATGATATGGGGTCCAGCTGTCCTGGCAGAGATTGCTCCAAGATTGAGAGCTTCAGAAACTTTGTGCACAAGACTGTGATGAAGCATATCACCCAGAATTGGAAATTCTGGATTAGATCCAGTTGGAAAGTGTGAATTATTACCTGGTTTCATCTCTTGGAATTTTTCTACAATGTGTTGACAATTAGCCTATACCTTAATGTCTTTTGAGCTCTAAAGGATCCATGCTTAGCAGGATTACCCCATTCCTCTATTGGACAGTTCTGATTTCCAACAAGGCATTTTAACACGGAACTACTGACAATCCCATAGTCATTTATCCTCCCAGTTGTAGAGTTCCTTCCTTCAGCTCTGCTATGGTCTGAATATTTGTGTTCCCCCTAAGTTCATATGTTGAAATCCTAATCCCCAAGGTGATAGTCTTAATAAGTGAGGCCTTTGGGAGGTGATTAGGTCATAAGGATAGAGCCCTCTTGAATGGGATCAATACCCTTATAAAAAAGGCCTAAGGGATCTCAATAGCCCCTTCTTCTTTCTGAGGACAGCAAGAAAGTGCTATCAGTGAACAAGAAAGCAGACCCTCACCAGATACCATATCTGCTGGTGACTTGCTCTTGGACTTCCCAGCCTCCAGAACTGTGAGAAATAAATTTCAGTTGTTTATGAGCCACCCAGTTTATAGTATTTTGTTACAGCAGTGACTAAGCTGGATGGAATAAAACAGACTCCCATAGCAGCTTACTTATGTATCTCTCCTGGCAATTAATGTAATCAAGTGTTTATTTAATCTCTCAATCACTGTGGACTCTGAGCTCCTTAGTGACAAGTGACACGTCTGTCCACTTTATTTCCCTAACCCCTAGCATGATGCTGATTAGATATAGATGCCTAGTAAATTAATTTTTCATGGTTACATTGACCAAGGCTAATCACTGACAAGCCATCAAAATGTTGAGGATTGCTGTGATTGTAATCAAGTGTCAAGAAATTTTTATCCATCCATAAACAATATTATTTGTGCAAATATAGCTTGGTATATATATTTTTAAAATTCTATTTTGCTGTCCTTGTTTTTGTACTTTATGCTTATTTTAGTTTGTACACATCTTGAGGGAGTTATGACTCTGTTGGTTACAAGTGTTGGTTACTTCCTTAAATCACTATTTTAAAGTTAAATTTCAGATATATGCTTTTTTTTAAAAGTAGCACTTGTGCCTAGCATAGTGCCCGATACTGTAAATTTTCAATATGCACCCATCAATGCATAATTAAATGGACATCTCATTAATTATTAAATTCAATATTTTTTTACTAGAAAAAAGGAAACTCTATGTTATTTTGACTTTTCCCAAAATATTTTGGAAGCTCCCTAATTCCTCTGGAAAATTAAAATTAGTTTGAAATCATTAGGACTTTAGTATTTTTGCTTATGATTTTTTCTTTCCTTTCATTTCTTGAGTGCATATTTTGAATTAGTTTCAGAAACTGAGTTTTGGAACCTCTGAGCCATACCATTAACTAAGTCATTTAGCAGTATGAAAATGCTTTCAGAGAGATAGATTCAGGGTTTCCAGAGGAAATAATTTCCCTTCTCACCACTGACTAGAACTTTGGAAACTGCCTTTTTACCTCCTGAAGTTAGTGATAGCAGTGAGTGGCTTCTGTATCTATTCTAAACGCAACTTTCCACAGCGGCATTATAAAGCTTGAAATGGCATCCCTGAGCATCCCGTTAATTAAGAATTCACAGCCCTGTTTCTCCTTCATTCTCCTCCACGGCCTGTGCTGTCAGGTTTTGCTCCTCTTCCTTAGTAACGAAAGCTGAAATTAGAATTCCGAGTGGAGGCGTCACTCCCCAAGGAGACTGAGAACACCACACTCTTCTAAACGTATTCTCTTTCAGAGCATCTGTCAGTAGGGGCTCACTTGTTAAAATGTGGACATTGCCCCATTCTGTCATTCACTTAGAAATAGTGTATTCCCTTGGGCAAGTAGTTTCTTTTTAGAAGGAAGTGTAATAAAAATCCTCAGTTAATAAACCATCATTTTCACTATACCCTCATAAACATAACCAACATTTTTCTCAAGTAGCTTCTTGGTAGATAACTTCAATTTAAAGCCTTTTTGAAATAAGTCAGATTATTAATATCTACCTCACTGGGTTGTTGTGACTATTAAGTGAGCTAATGTGTTTAAATTGGTTTGCATTATGGCTGAGAAATAACAGGTAGTCAGTAAAGTTTATCTGTTATTGGTAATATTTTATAATAGTAAGTATATATGTAACATAAACAAAATAAACTGCTAATTATTTGAATAAGTTTCTAGAGAGCTTAGGGAGGGAGCAATAATCTTACTACAAATTAGCCCAAAGGTTATAGTCATAAAAGTGAACATACTATTTAAACATACTTTTTTCAACATGCTTTTTATTTTATTTTATACATTTCTTTTAAATAAATTGGATACATTTGGAATAGAAAGCAGGTAATTGACAAGAATAAAGGAGACAGATCATTGTTAATGGATGCATGAATTAATGGTGAAGATGTTAATTGACATAACCCATGCACTTTCCTATGATGCTGTATTTTTATTTTCCATTTTAAAACCTAATGAGAAGTAAATTCAGCAAAGTCTCAGGTTATAAAATCAATGCATACAAATCAGTAGCATTTCTATATACCAATAACAGTCAAGCTGAGAGTCAAATCAAAGACTCAACACCATTCACAATAGCTACCAAGAAAATAACATAACTGGGAATATACTTAACCAAGGAGGTGAAAGATCTCTACAGAAAGAACTACAAAACACTGAGGAAAGAAATCATAGATAACACAAACAAATGAGAAAACATATCATGCTCATGGATTGTTGGAATCAACATTGTTAAATGTCCATACCACCCAAAGCAATTTACAGATTCAATGCAATCCCCATCAAAATAGCAAGATCATGTTTCACAGATCTAGAAAAAATAATTCTACATTTTGTTTGGAACCAGAACAGAGCCAGAATAGGCAAGGCAATCTTAAGCAAAAGGAACAAATCTGGGGGCATGACATTACTAGACTTCAAACTATACTACAAGGCTATAGTAATCAAAATAGCGTGATATTGGCACAAAAATGGAGACATAGACCAATGGAACAGAACAGAGAACCCAAATATAAAACCATCCACATACAGCCAACTGATTTTGGACAAAGGCAATAATATGCACTGGGGAAGAGAATCCCTATTCAAGAAATGGTGCTGGAAAATTGGACAGCCACATGCAGGAGAATAAAACAGGATCCATGTCTGTCACCACTCACAAAAATTAATTCAAGATGAATAAAAGACTTAAATGTGAGGCATGAAACCATAAAGGATTCTAGAAAAAAACATAGGAAAAACTCTTCTAGATATTGGCCTAGGCAAAGAATAACAATAACAAGTATAGCAACAACAAAAATAAATAACTAAATGGGGCTTGATTAGATTAAAAAGCTTCTGCACAGCTAAGGAAATAATTAACAGAGCAAATAGACAAACTACAGAATGGGAGAAGATATTTGCATGCCGTACATCCGATAAAGAGCTAATATCCAGAATCTACAAAGAACTCAAATCAACAAAGAAAAAAATCAAATAACCCCATTAAAAAGTGGGCAAAATATGTAAACAGAAGCTTTTCAAAAGAAGATAGACAAAAAACAACAGAAGTTGGTGTGGATGCAGAGAATAAGGAACACTTATATACTCTTGGTGGGACTGCAAATTAGTACAACCTCTATGGAAAACAGTATGAAGATTCCTCAAAGATGTAAATGTAGACCTGACATTTGATCCAGCAGTCCCACTACTGAGTACCTACTGGAAGGAAGAAAAAAGTCATTTTATCAAAAAGACACTTGCACTCAAATGTTTATTGTAGCAGAATTCACAACTGCAAAGATGTGGAATCAACCCAAGTACCCATCAATTCAAAGTGGATTAACAAAATGTGGTATATGTATATGGAGTACTACTCAGCCATAAAAACGATGAATTGATGCCTTTTGCAACAATTTGGATGGAACTGGAGACCGTTATCCTGAATGAAGTATCACAAGAATGGAAAAACAAACACCGCATGTAGTTACTATTAAATTGGAACTAACCAATGAGCACACATGTACACAGAGGGAAGTAAAACTCAGTAGAAATCAAGCAGGGGGAAAGGGGAAGAAGGGGATGGGCAAAACCTACTTAATGGGTACAATGAACACTATTGGGTGATGAGCACACTTAAAGCTATGACTCAAGCCTTATAAACATGATCTATGTAAACAAAAATATTACCCCCTTAATATTCTGAAATTAAAAAAATATATATATAAATAAATAAAATAAAACCTAAGGAGGACTTATCCTCATAGCTGGCCTTTAAAGGCTCCTTCCTTTCTTGACTTCAGTTTCAGCTTCCGTTGAGTTTAAAAGCTTAATAAGCATACATAAAGGTACTAAGTTTATATTTAATGTAACATGTCAAATGTGTCTAGGCTATTGATCATTTTTATGAATAATATTAATTTTGTCCTTATTTTTTATACCTCCAATTTAATGTGCAATTGAAGTGATAATTATTTCTTATGAAGAAAGTAATGACTGTTTCACTTAAATTTGTGTTGAAAGAGCTACAGCAACTTGCTTTCCAAAAATAGACACGCAGTAAGGTGGGAAGGACTTTGTTAAGTTTATGGTATTGTTTTAGAAAAGGTAGCACAGCCTATTTTGTAAACTTGTTAATTATGTTGGCATTTTCTGGGGCCGGAACAGTTTCAAAATACATTTTCATATTTTTACTGTCAGAATTTCTTTACTAAAAGTGACTTAGGGAAAGCTTACCATAGTTTACAAAAGAGGATCATTTCCATTTATTTTTAGTAATCTGCCTCCAATTCCTCATTTACCATTACAAACTTGCTGAGGTAGACATGTAATTTCTCTGGACCTTTTCAAATCTCTGTATGAAACTGTAAGTATATAATTGAGGGCAGTTTCAATCTGTCACCTGTATTAACTATATATGTATTAAATAAAAAGGATAGGTAACAGGGACAGGAATATCATGCAAAAGGCAGATTTACATGTAATTTTCACATTAAGTACTGAAATTAGGGATCACTTCCATATACCTACATAGATAAGTTTTTAGAGTGTTTCAGAAAAGTTGGTCACAAAATGTTTTGTACAACCTTATTCTTTGTTGTTGCAGAAATTCAATCAAGAAGTAATGGTTTTGCAAAGGTGCTGGGAAGTGGTAGGATTCTGGATATACTTTGAAAATAGAGACCATAGGATCTCCAGGAATATTGGATGTAGGTATGTGAAATATAAAGGTATCCAGAATGACTCCAAGGATTTTGGCTTAAGCAATTGGAAGCATGGAGTCACTAACCTGTGAGAGAGGGAGACTGAAGATGGAACAGTTTTTTGGGGGGATCATGTTGAGTTCTGGAATATCCTCCTTTTGTTTCTCAAGATTCTTTTTTTACTCTTTGGAACTTTATTCTCTGTTCCAAAAGGCGGATCTGTGTTTATTAAATCCGTAGATCATTTGCCCTTTGACTCTAGATTATGTTCTGTCAGTAGGGAGCTTATAGACTGGAGGGAGAAAGGAGAATGAGATCATGGATCTGTTCTCTTGGCTTCCTCACAATGAGGTTTTTCTCAGGTTCTCTGAGTGTTACCTGACCAAATATCACCACTATTCTCCTGGTGGCCTCATCTATACAATTCTCTCCTTCCAGTTTCTAGCAACTCCTCTTCCTCTCACTGTTTTAGATCCATGGATCTTAACAGCTCTGTTCTGACTAACCCAGAGTCATTACACTATCTATCATGGTTCCTCTATACCCTGCCTACACCCCTGTAAATAGTCACTTTGTAAATAAACATTTCCCAAATTGTCTAATTTTAGTGTGCCTTCTGGTATTTCTGAGGACCATGAATGATAGATTATCCAAGTGGAACTGAAGAGTAAGATATTGATTATATGATTCTTGAGTTCAGGAGAGAGCATGGCTTGGAGGTATAAATTGGGAGTAATTAGCATACAGATGGTATTTAAAGTCAAGTCTGGAAGAGATTACCAAGAAAATAAGTATACATAGTGAAGAGAAAAGGAGCAAGTACTAGGCTTGATCTGGACAAAATAATAGGAACCTGCAAAGGAATCTAAGAAGGAACAACTAGTGAGGTTGAGGGAAAACTCTGAGTGTGGTGTTCTGGACGCTAAATGAAGAAAGCATGACAAAGAGAATGGAGGCAATCAGCTGTGTCAAATACTCCTGATGGTCAAGTATTATCCAGACGAAGAATTAACCGTGGGATTGAGCAACATGATAGAGATGAAAGTCTGACTGAAGTTGTTGGAAACAAAGAGTACAGACGAGTTTTAAAAAGATTTTTGCTACAATGGGATACAGAAGAATCGGGATGGTAGCAGGAAGTAAAAGTGGGGTCAAAGTCAGAACAATAAGAGAACTGTCTACACATAATCCTTTTGTAATATCTTCTAGACCCATGACTTTAAATACTATGTACGTGCATACACTTGATTGCAAGTGATGTGCCAAGGAGTGGAAACAATGTGCCAAACCTGGCTTGGAAAGAAATCATGATGCATTTGGGAAAATGAATGATTGCAAGTAGCTCAACATGGGCTATAGGATGTATTGAAACAGAGATGAGATCCTTCATCCTGTGAAGTACTGAGTCCTGTCAACAACCATGTGACTGAGCTTGCAAGTGGATCCTCCCCCAGCTGAGCGCTGAAATTTCTGCAGACACCTTGTTTGTAGCCTGGTGAGGGACCCTGAGACAGAAGATCCAGATAAACTGCACCCAGATACATGACCTATAGAAATTGGGAGATAATACAATTTAAATAACTAGGTTTTGAAGTAATTTTTTATGTACCAAGACTTAACAAATACAGCCTTTCCAAAAAATTACTCCAGTTAACATTACAGAGTTAAGAATAGATTAGAGAGGGGCAAGATTAGGAGCAGTGAGTCCAGTAAAGAGTCTGCTTGTAGAAATGCATGTGGGAAATGATAGTTGCAGGCTACTGTACTCTTCTGTAACCTTCTGGAATGATCTTTCTTCCTTTTACATTACTCTGCAGCTGAGCTAGTCCTCAAGAGTATTTACCTTACCTCTGTAGGCCAGGCTAATTTCAGTACTAGTGTCTATTACATTGACCCATTCTTCTGCAGTTAAGTCTTCTGTTTGCACTTTTATCATAATAAACATCCCATGGCCCTGAAAATTCCACTGAAAGAAGATTTCAACATAATTACAGGATTGTATGAAATTCAGCCAGACCAATTTTAAGTACTGTCTGTAACTTGAAAGGTAGGGCATTACACAATTTCTACCTGTCAATATCTTAGCATTGATAACTTTGTCAAAATAACAAGAGAAGGCTCCTGGAAGAATAGAACACAGCACAGGAGGCTATTTTAGTGGAGGGAAGGGAAAAGCATATTTAACTCCACTGTCTGGTGCCCAGCATATAGTAGGTGCTTGGTCAGTACTAAATGGATTAACAAATAATGGATATCAAAGCCGGGATGAGGAGACTCACATTCAGGGAAGAATATGGGGCACAGGATGTTTGAAGGAAGCTGGGGTAGTATTGGAAAGAGAAAGTGAGGCACGAAGAAGGAATTAGGGAGGAGGTACTATCAATAAACCATCAACTTCACGGTTTTATCTATATCTATCCCTGATTAATTGTTAGGAAAAAATAAAGTCATTGTGATAAAGATTGACATATTATTTAGGATTTGGGGCAGTGTATTCCATTGCATGGGAGAGGGAAATGTTTTTTAAATATTCAGGCAGTATCTATAATTTCTGGAGAAATTTCACTCCACCTAGTCTGTTAATATCATGAAAAGGTCCATTGAAATAGGCTTCCAGCATGCTCTATGAATGCAGGTGAAATTTCATAAATTGTAAAGTCTATAGAATGAAAAGAAATCCTACTTATTCCTACATGTTTTGTAGATTTTGGGAGTTTGGGTTTTGAGATTTTACTGAACTGTATCTAATGTTATACTAGGTAGGTGATGTTTACAAGAACCAGAGGGATTGTATGATTATTGTAATAGAAAAAAATCAGCTAATAATGGAATACATTAAGCTATAATGCCAAGAAGGATTTAAATATTTCTTGTTTCCCATTTCTAATTATATAATTGTCATTTCTGCTTAATTTTAGAATGCTCATGGCATGACTTAACTGTAAGTTTAATTTTACTACTATCATATCCTGAGGATAAAGATTAAGGATTTTTGTTTATGTTTTCTCAAAATTTTATTATTTTCATTAAGTTTTTACTTAAATGTGCAAAATGGTGATATCATTTATTTTCACCTTACAATTAAGGAAATGCATTGAACGTCATATAGATATTACAAGCTAATATGCATTTTGTCCTGTTTCTAAATAAAACGGAGAATTTACATGTGCTGGGGTTCACACTTTGTAATGTAAAAAGTTTTTACACCATGTGCTGTATTTCGAAGGTAGTTTTCAGTAATTTATGCTTTGAGGAAAAATGAATATATTAAAATTCCACCCTTTACGCCACATGCAGTAGTTATTAGCGAAGTCAACATATTGCTTGACTGTCTTCATTATTACTTTAAGACTATTTGTGTTTAACTAATAGCTTTTTTTTGTTTTATCCTTCCAATGTACTAAAATTTTCAGAATACTCAATACAGCTGTTCTATATAATGACACTGCCTCATTAGTTTGATGCATTTGAGCATACATACTAATAAGGACAGTCACAAGGAAAAAATACTTTATTTCATTCTTCCCTGGTGTTCCTTTTTGAAATAAGAACATTTGCCACTAGTGGATGTAGCAGCTCAAATGTAACCAAAGGAAAAACTCAGGAAAAGGCACAGATGGTCTCATTGGACTCTAGAGGAACTACTTGTCTATATCGGTGGCACTTTCTCCCTGGTTTATCTACCTCTTTGCATAGCATAAAATTTAATTTTTCAGGTAACACTTCCATGGCCATAATTAACGTCAAGGCTGTAATTTCCTAGTGTGGGCAGATAAGAGTTACTCAGCTAAAAATAGACCTCCCAAATAGTCCCTATAAAACCTTGTGGTCCTTTTCAATTAAAAGAATTTCCTGCAATTCAAGACAGCATGCAGGTGCATTATTTATATGCATTGCTGCTTTAGCCATTGTTATGCATCATTAATTATACCATGGGGTCCACCTTTTTCTGAGGGGAAAAAAGTGTCTTCCTCCTAGGCAAATCCTAAATTGAATTTTCTGGACCATAACTGACGTTGATGGTTTTGTCTGTAATAGACTTGAAAAAGGTTTTTTGTTTTTTTTTTTTACATTGTGGAATCTTCCATTTGCTAGAAAACTGTCAATAGAGGAGTAGAGATACATGCTAGCATATTTGAAATTTAATGTCCATCACTTCCACTGAAAATGTTTTCTGAAAGAGGGTTCCTATGTAGATTTATAACACTCAGGAAGAGAGAAATTTTAAGCTGCCAAAGTACAGCTATAACCAAACACTAATCTTTTAGAAAAGGGTTTCGATGGCTAGGAAGGAGATGAAACCTGTTCATAGATTTGTGTTCAGTGTTCTGTGTCTTGATTCATTATTAGACTCTGCTATATTTGATTTCTTTTATGCTATACTATTTATTATATTTTAATGTATCTAATTCTACAGAAACTTTTAGATATAACTGCAAACTTTTAGATATAACTGCAAAGAGAGAAGTACAAGACATAGATAACAACAGTGTACCAAGAGATTGCAAATCAACAACAATTAATTCATTTATATCCTTATTTGGTCCTCAAATGATTTCATGAAGGCTTTAACAACATAAAATATAGTAAAGTTAAGAGATGGGGAGATGGTGGGAAATGTTTAATAGCAGGAAAACAACATGATATGGTTTGGTTTATTTTTAGGCTCTTTTAGAGGCTCAATATAATCTTTCTGTGTTAAAAAGGAATGCATAGAAAGGAGTTGAAAAAGGTAGACTAGAAAATGGAATATTTCTGTCAGCCAGAAGGGCTGCCATGGACAAATGTCAAGGAAAATCCAAATATTCAAATTTTCTTCTAATGTAATTCTTTTTAGTCTAGCAGGTTAGAAAGCTCACTCCCTTGCTGACTTTACCTAAAATCCATTTGGAATGATTCTTATAGTTGCAATTTGCTTCATGAAATTTCTGTTCCATGGCACAGTGCCTGGCATATATTAAGTTCTTAGTAAATGATAAATGTTTTATTACTATCAATAGAATATTTCATTCAAATTTTATGGAGCTGTATGATTTCAGGAAAGAATAACATGAATATTCTGGATTCTTTGTGTCCTTAGTTAATGCCTAGAACATTTCAATCTATCCCTAAGGAAAAACCAAGGAAAAAAATTTTGTCTTCATTTCATTATGGGTACAGTTCTTGGTCGATTAAAATAATATTCAAAATGTTTTCTAAATGAACAAAATTGTCCTTTAAAGTTAATACTTATGAATCTGACCAATGTAGAGTTTAGAAATAAGAGTTAGAAGCAGAATGTAAACAAAGGAGGAGATCATTTATTCTTCAAGCCAGAGGGTACTGGCCCTAACTTCAAAAAGCATATTGAATTTAGGTCTCAGTTAAAAGGCAGCTATAAAACCATTAATAAGCATTCTGAGAGACAAGAGGTGTCCATGTTAAACAGACCGTTGAAACCTGAAGGCTTATTTACCCCAAGTGGTTTTCAGAAACTAGTTCCTCCTCCCTCTGCAGCACACACCAGTTGTACCAGGGGCCCTGTCCTAGGGGTCTATTCCTTTTACAGTCATTAATGTTGGAGAAGACACATAAACTTGTAAGGAAGTGTGAGATAAATAGTAAAGGGTGATCCAGATGGCTGTAATGTGATTACTCATTAGGGATAATGAAGACAGAGATTGTAAAGATCCCCTGGATTAGGAGAGATATTAAAGCAGGGGAGGTAATTAAGGAACTTGGAAGAGAAAACAAAAGGAAGCTCAACACTTATCCAGAGAAGTTATTTGAAAAAGGTGACCATATTTAGATAGGACTGTCTTTCTTATACATAATGGTGTTATAATATTTATGAAAAATTGATGTAACGTCAGCACTGAATTCCAGTTAAGAATTCTGCCTGATTCTTTTATCCTAGGTTTTCATCTGAAGTACAGGTTCACACTTTTCTCCCTCTCTCTTCCTTCTTTCTTTCCTTTCTATATTTAATTTGTATATACTGCTTTAATATTTCCCTATTGAGTTTAATTACTGTCATTTATATGAGTAATACAAGAATACATCTAGTAAAAAAAAATTCCAAGTTATAGCAATCAAGTGAAAGTCCCCTTTGGGGACAACCTACCCATCTCACCCCTCTGCCTTCAATTATACTCCTCTATCACCAGGGGTAACCCTGTAGCTAGTCTGTTTGTTAATTCCTGGAACTAGTCTATGTTTAGATCTTTCTAATGTGCTTTCTAAAATTCTTTCTTGAGATTTAGGTATTGTGCATGCTCCACAGCCAACACATCTTAGCTCATGCCTTAGTATGAGGTAACTGACTGCAAATGATTTATCATTGATAAAGCAACTGCAAATTATTCTAGTACTTTTGAGAATCTGCGTCTATTTTTGTATTCTTTTAAATTTTACCTATGGATAAAATTTTTCAGTAACTTAGAATATGAGATAAGTGAAGAAAAAAGGTGAATGATGTATTTCTATGAAAAGTAAAAAAGAGGGAATAGAATGAACATTTTGATACAATTATGATGACCAAGTCAAAGGTAGGCAAAATGTTGTAATACAAACACACATAAAGATGTGCATATGTACACATTTTCATGGTTATGTAAATTTTGAGGTTTTCTTAGGATGTAGTGGAAGATTGTCCCATAACGTAGTATCTTGTTTGTGGATTCATTTTGTCAGATCAATGATTCTAGGCAAGTTCAGAGATTTTTCGATCAGGATCATAAGTATGATAAGCAGAAGTAAAAAAAAAAAAATACTATTTCTACCTTGCCTCTTAAAAAAAGTCTTCAGCTGTGATAGTATAACCCATGTATAAGTTCTTTTTCATCCCATAAGAGTATGGTTTCAGGTACCCTTTTAAGTGGCGGGACTGATCTCACTGTTTCTCTAGCCCAGCTCATGGGTGGGAATGTTGCCTGTCAATGAGAAGAGCTTTATCCTCCATGTTTTAATTCTTATCAAACTGAACTGACTGTGTTCCCATTGAGACATTAATAAAATCTCTATTGAAGACTTTGTAAAACTGCCTTGAGTGTTGAGAAAGGTAGACTTTTATTTCCTTCTTTATCGACAGATTGTCAGTAATAATAAACTAATTCTTTCTATACTTCATCCTAAAAAAGCTTGTCATATATGGCTTTCATTATGTTCAAGTACATTCCTTCTGTGCCTACTGTTTTGAGCACTTTTGTCAAAAAAAAGGGTGTTGAATTTTGTCAAATGCTTTTTCTGCCTTTATTGAAATGATAATGTGATTTTTACCCTTCATTTTGTGGCATATTACATTTCATGACTTGCATATGTTGAACTATCCTTGCATCACAGGGATAAATTCCACTTTATGGTCCTTTTAATGTGCTGTCGAATTTAGTTTGCCAACATTTTGTTGAAGATTTTTGCATCTATGCTTGTGAGAGATATTGGCCTGTAATTTTCTTTTCTTTTAGTGTCTTTGTCTGGCTTTGGTATCAGGGTAAGGATGGTCTTGTAAAATGAGTTTAGAAGTGTTCTCTCCTATTTTATTTTTTGGAAAAGTTTGAGGACTCGCATTACTTCTTTAAATATTTCATAGTATTCACCAGAGAAGCCACCAGGTTCTACGCTTTTCTCTGTTGGGAGATTTTTGACTACTGATTCAATATCCTTATTTGTTTTTGGTTTATTAAGGTTTTCTATTTCTTCATGATTCAATGTTGATAGATTTTATGTATCTAGGAATTTATACATTTCATCTATGTTTTGTTGGAGTATAGTTGTTCACAGTAGTTTCATAATTCATTTAATTTCTGTGGTATCAGTTGTAATGTCTCTTCTTTCATTTCTGATTTTATTAACATGAGAGTTTTCTCTCTTTTATTCTTAATTGATTTAGCTAAAGGTTTGTCAATTTTGATTACCTTTTAAAAAAAACAACTCTTGGTTTCATTGATTTTTTTTCTACTATTTTCCTAGTCTCTATTCCATTTATTTCTGCTCTGATATTTATTGTTTTCTTTCCTCTGATAACCATGGGATTAATTTATTCTTCTTTTCCTAGTTCCTTAAGGTGTAATATTAGGTTGTTTATTTGAGATCTTATAGATTTTCAGTACGTATTTTCTGTCCATTGTTGAAAGAGGGGCATCCTTCCATTTTTATTAAGGACAAATCTTTATTCCCCCTGCATTAAAAATAATTATATTATCCCTTAGATTATTGGTTTAAAATTTTGTTAATTTTTTTCTTGATACACATATTGTAAATTTGCATTTTACCAAGGAATTACAGGTCTAAGGCATTTTTATTCCACTATTCACCACTGCCGTACACTATTATGATTGTATTTTGCCATGTATATTTTTATATATTGTTTTTTATCAATGTTCCTTCAAGGCTCTGTGGGCAATACGTATGTAGAGGCTCAGCTCACAGCAAAGGATTTTGTTCCAAATTGCTAAATAGAATTTTGATGACAGACTAGATCAATGGATAGCCCCTGTTGCTCCTTTTAGTAGCAGTAGGAAGAATAAAATAGTTTTTCCTTTAAGTGAGAGAAAAGCCAGCTTAATCTGCCTATACTAGGATTTTTATGGAGATCACAGTTCCGTTCAGTACCGTCTCGGACCCTTATACCTCACGTGCATGGGAGGAAGAGTTAGAAGAGGGAAAATGGAGAGGAATGGCTGGGATTTCTTTCAGAAGGGTAATATCCAACTCTACTTCTACTCGCCATTCTTTTACAAACAAATATTTTTAAAATTTTTCTGGTCTTCATTTCTTTTTCACAATGAATGCCCCACCTATTAGAAGAATGAGCAAAAAATATTTTTGGATTGAGTAATTACCCTCTTTTCTTTGGAACAGATTGAAATGAAATACCATTGGAGGCAGGTAACAGTTATAGGGTGGAACAAAGCTTGGTTCCTGCAAGTGGGCATGGTATTTTGTTAAAAGGTTAAAATTAATGTAGCCTAAAAGTATTATGCTCTTATCATATGGTAGTGATCTTTTGCACTTTGATCATCCTTTTGTGAGCAGAAGAGCAATTGGTTTTGAAAAGAATGTTAACCCTTTTTATAGGTATTCCCTTGTTTATCTCCATGTACAGATGGAGGGGCTTTTTCTTCAAGCATTTGTTCCTGTCAGACTTATCAACTTTCATAAGAAAATGTCAATCTGGCCTCTAGGTTGAAGAGCTGTTAAAACATACGGCTTTGCACTTAACCAGAAAAACAGAATAGCTGCACACCAGGTACTTGTCAGGGAATATAATCTTCAACTCGCTGCACTTCAACACTTATCAGAAGCTCAGCTGGGAGAAACCATATTGATGATAGATTGTCTAAAGGACATGCAGTCTGTCCATTCACTTGAATTCTCTTAAATGTACCCCATCTAAGGTAGAAAGCAAAAATTCTGGAACACTGTTCTGGTTCCAGTGGGAGTATGCATACTGAATTGTGGAGTAACATTTTGCCATAAGCTTATGCTGAGTGATATTAGAAGAAACAAATCTTTGAAACCCATTGTATTCACTGTGAGACTGTCATTAATGATTCTTCACCACATTACACACTTTTCTCTTTATGAGGGCCCACAGGAGAAATTTCTCTCCGGTGTCAATGGTACCTGCCATGGGTGTGTTCTTCTTTGCAACTGGCTTGTTTATAAGCACATAGACACTGAACAATAACTGATTCTGCCCCTGTCTTTGAGTTATTTGTTAGCAAACATAAAGTTGTAACCCATTTCTGGAAAGCATGCAGAAGTTTACAACATATATTTTGGGAGCTAATTACATGCCTGGCATTACCTTATTTAACTTTATATAATTAACTCATTTTTTCTGGGTAAGATGGGGGAGAGCAAGGAAAGTCTTCAAACAAAAGCTGATCAGTTGAGTCTGGAAGGGCAGTAGTTCCCAGATAAAGAACTCACTTGATTTGTGGAGCATAACACTTTGGGTCTAGAGCTAAATCCGTGCTAAAATGACATTTTACAGAAATCCAGGTCATATTATTATGTCTCACTGCTATGTCATTTCTGTGTGAGGCTTAAACATTCTGTCTCTAGAGACCCACTTTTTGTTTCAGCTGGTTCTCCACTGAGAAAAAAGTCTTTCAGGGGAACTGAAAGGAGAAACATTTGAGAATGAGGTGGGTGAGGAAGAGATGTAGTATAGAGATGATAAGGAAGCAGAATCCATAGGAATTACTTTGTTTTGAGCATTCCATTCAGGAATGGTTAAAGTAGAAACTTCTGAGACTGGAGCCAACTATCCAGATAAAATATTGGCACTCAGCCACCAAGTGAATGTGCGTGCCAGGTCATTAGTCACACAGATGCCTCTTTCACAGCTTGTGTCAAAGTCTGTCACCGATTTTGGCAGCTGCAGGTAACTCATTTTTTCAGGAACTGCATGCTACAGAAATTATAAACTTTAATTTTCACCAAATGTTAAAAGACCTATTTGCTTTTTATAAAGTAATAGTTAAAAGCAATATTTTCCAAATTCTGATCTATGAAGAATGACAAGCATTTTCTTTTATGAGTTTGTGATGTAATGAGAATGTGCTGCAAGAACAATGCAGTGAGTTTTTCATGAATCTAAAGTAATTTAATTTTAAAAAGTCTGTGTCTTATTCTGGGATTGTGTACTTCCTACTTTTGGGTGTTCATATGTTCCTTCTTTTATGAAATTATAAGAGATTTTAAAAATGCCTCCTATTGTTACTGTTAAATAACAACAATAATAACAACCTAAGTGAGTCTCTAGGGCTGGCAAGTATGGTTGTTCAGGTTGTTTACTGCATAGTGCAGTAAAATTACACATGTAATTACATGTTTGGTGATTATCCAGAGTCTGGAAACTACTAACTGAAAGTATGTCAGCTTTTTATATACCCTATATACACTTTTCTCCCCAGTTGGAAAGTTTAGCTATTGCTTCCGACTAAGCAATACTACTTCATAAATGATTCCTATGAAAATATTGTGAAGATGAGAAGATAATTACCTACAGCTTTGTCAAACAATGCGGAACAGATTGATATGCTTCACTGATGTGATGAACATGACATCTGGTATCCTTTAAAAGAAAGCTTCTGCAACTCAGGACCCCAAATTTTCCAGTTGTCAATAGCAACGCCTCTTTCTCAGGTTGTTGATTGGCACTGAGAAGCACTTGTCGGTTCCTAAAATTTATTTAATATGCTACAACAGACTGAAAGACAGGAGAGCTTTTATACATTGCCTGCTACCCTACAGTGTCTTTGGGAAATAAGTTTAAATGATTTTCTACTAGGTTTCTAGTCTTCTTTTTATACAGATATACATTGTAAATAGCCTTGGTGCACACATATGCTCACACACTCCTAGTATTTGCCATATCCCAGGTCCACTGTGTGCAACTGAAATGGAATGGGAACAGAGTTATTGATAGGCGAGGACAGCCTGTTATTATGTGCTAAGCACACTGAATACAAAACTAGTGCTTCACCAATTTTAGAAATTAGGTTTACAAGGTCATACAAATAACACCACTACTTGTTACTGTGTGATTCTATAAGGATAAGGAAACATGTTTTTTTGTGTGTGTCATTGAAATTTCTGTAGAACTCTTAATCCTAGCTCAATTCACTACCATAAAAAGCGGAATAAATACATCTCACCCAGGAAGGGATTTTGCAGGGTTGAATGACTGCAGGTGATATTCTAAGCAAAAGGATTTTTCATTCCCTCTCTACTGGAAAGACAATAATTTACCCAGTGTAGATAAATTATGCTACTAGAATCTGTCTTCTTTACAGAATGTAGTTTCATTGTCATATTTCTATAAGAGATAATTCTCAGAATATAGTAAAATGTAACTGGCAGATCCTTATTTTATTGGATTTGTGGATAATTTCTGATTTATGAGATTGAAAAGTTACCTTGTAGCATTTAATTTAGTTAAGAAAATAACTTTAATATGACATTAGGTTTAGTTTATTCTTCTCCAAAAACATCATGTGATCAGCCACTTCTTTACCCATACGCAGTTGGGTTTTAAAACAATGTAGTAAGTACTTTATTTTTATTTATTTATTTATTTTTATTTCAGCATATTATGGGGGTACAAATATTACGATTACATATATTGCCCATGCCCCCATGTAGTAGGTACTTTATAAAGGCTCACCTTACAATAATTTTAGAAAAAAAATCTCTTTAGATATGACTGAAATGTAAGTCTAGTTTTATTTGAAATACCATTAATGATCTCAATAGGTAATTTTTTCCTAACAACAAGAACAAAATAAAACCTAAGCATGTGATAATTTTAAATATTCTGGTCTTATTAAAGCTTTTGGGGAAAAGGTGAAATATAAATAAATATTAAAGTTAGATCTTGTTAGTTTTCAGAACAATTCATATATTTTTTCCATTGCCTTTCCTCTGTCTCTGTCTCTTTATTCCTCTCTCTCTCTCTTTTTCTCTCTTCCTCCCTCTCTCTCTCCTTTAGCTTCTCTGCTTTGTATCCTACCTCCTACTATACCTTTCACTTTTCTTTCCTCTTTGAATATTTTTTTCTTTCAGTCACTCAGATCTCTTTGACTATAAAGCCTGTGTTCTTCCCCTGTGCAGCACCAATTGCAAGGGAGTTTGTTGCTAAGGGGAAATACTTATTTCTGGAAACATTTAAGCCTAACTTTTAAGGAAATCTAAAAAATGAATGCTACTTGGAAGCAACGAGATAACTGTGATTTCCTTATAGAGACCCTTCTAACACAATGACTTTACTTTCCATCAAGAAAAGTCTCATTTACATTGACACATCCATAGAATCCATATAATTTCCAAACAAATGAGATACATACTGATAGGGACCAAAGTAAAATTAAAATGAGCAAAAAGCCTTTCCTTTTTCTAGGAACCGAGAAAAGAGATTATGCTATCATCTTTGGTAAATCTTTTACTAATTGTTTTCATTACTTTTATTTTTGTAATAAAATTTGGGTTAAATTTCCTATAGCATATTTTAGAATGTTAAAGACCAGTAAAATAGGAATCATATTAATCTTTCATTAGGCTGAGAAATTAAAATTTACTCTTTTATTTCACCGGTGATCCAATCCAACCTTCGGTAATGTTTATTTTCTCATTTCACTTTGAGCTCATTATTTAATTCTTCTTATGTTATATTATTTATTTACTTAACAGGCTTTCAGAAAAGAGTGATATGTTTGGAAAGCTTAAGTGAACAACCTTTAAAGTTAACCAGTTCAAAATTAAAAGAAAAAATCTCAACATGACAAAATACAATAACTTTTAAAATAACTACAATATGTTAAATGTAAAGTACAGTGGTTAAACATTACTTTAGATCACAGCAACTGAAATGTCTTTCTTTAAATAAGTTGCCAAAAGGCAAAGTTAGCACAGCCTAATCAATAATGCTGTTTTAAAATAAGGAAACCTTGAAATAGTCTTTATGGATGGGTAAATATGTTTTCTCCTCAGCACTTTTCAATACTAATAATTTTCCCTCTCTTTTCTGCTGTGGTTGAATAAAACAGCCAAGAGCAAAACCATTTTTTTTCTTGCTTTAAAAGTTACCTGGGTTAATATACTAACATCAATCAAGGTGATGCTCAGGAGGAAATAAATAGCTATAAACTGTCCCACATTTACTCCTCACAATAACAAAAACAAAAAACCCCTGCAGTATAGAAAATGTGAACTTGATTCCTTACTGTGTGTTAAAAACAGTTATGACTAGGTTTATAAAAAAATTGGAGGGTGAGGGAATTTGTTATTTCTGTATTCATAAAACTGGTTTTAATGCAGTTAATCACTATTAGGTATCATTTTATCACAGTCCTTTTTGGAGTGGGGTCCATGAACAACTAGAGGGTTAAGGCCACTTATGGAATGGTCTAAAATGCAAGAGCCAGGCAATATCTTTTTGAAGTTCCCAGTCAAGATGCGTAGAGAAGGGATTAGAAGTGGAGCAATGATAGCTTTTGATCTCCTTGCAATCAGTTGATCACTCTCATTTTTTGCACCTCATCTCTCTTCTTCCATACTACCTGCACTTCCTTTCTTCCTTTCTTCTCCCCTTTCTATGACATGCAAATGACAAAGAATGAGTGCTCTGCTGTCTTGAAGACCTGATTTCTTTGTGCCAGATAGGATTTTTTTAAGGATCAGTATCGTAAGAACTGCTTTGCTAATGCAAAGGCTGGGGAAATTGTGCAGAAATTTGGATTTTAAAAATAGCATCTACTGATGTAGTAACTTATAATTGAAGCTATGTGGGAGTATTTTGTAAACTGTAAAGTGCTTTTACATTATAAGATAATAGTTGTTTACTTAACACTACAATAATTTGATTAATAAATATATGTATTCATCAGCTACTTATTTAGAAATCAGTTTGGCTGGTTGGTTCAATTTAAGCACTGCATTGAAGTAACTTATGTGCGTTTTCACACATTTCATTGAGGAGAGCCTAAGTTTATAAATATATATATATATATATGTACACACACTTTTATGGAAATCTTTAATAGAACCACATTTCCTTCTCCTTTACATGAATCACAAACTTCAGGTGTTCTCAATAACAGAGTGGTAGTCATTATCTGCCATTCAAAGTCACTATGTATTTCTAATAAATATTAAAACAATGCTAACAATATAAACCAAAAAAAGTTTTAACTAAAACCAAACACAAACCAGGCACTTATTTAAATAACTATGCATTTATGTTTTCTTCTTCTGATTATAAAAGAAAATTATTCATACCATAGTCAATAAAGATGTACATAAGGGAGTGAATTCCAACATGGTGAAGATGGAGCTATGAGAGTGGAGATTAGGGATAAAAGGAAAGATAGATGGCAAGAGCAGGCAGCAGACACTGAGCTTCTTCTCTAATTAGGTCTTACTGTAATAATTGAATTAAAGTAGGAGCTTATATAATAAATGGGAAAATATACAAATGATTTAAAAACAGTGATGTTTTGGCTGCATTTTGATAAAAATATATGTGATATTTAGCATTAAATTATATTATTTTATAGTTATGGATTGTAACTAAAAATACATATCCATCTAAAATATTAGGTATCATTTTAATTATATAATTTTACATTTAATTAATTTGTAGCATGTATAGACAAGCCTTATTTAATTTGGTGTTTTCAATTATCCCCTCTTTCCTGTGTTCTTCTCTTACTATTCTTGTTGTGAAGTGTTTACTTAACAATATCACTGGTATATAGCTATGAAAACAACAGAAAAATTTCCTACTCTTGTGTAGTTTATATTCTAGCAAAAGAGACAGAAAATATATAAATAAATAAGTATAAATGGTGCCAAGTGATAAGTATCATAAAGAAAATAAAGAGATTTATAAAGACAATGCAATCTCCATTAAAATACCAACATATTTTTCATAGATCTAGAAAAAATAATTGTATGCTTTGTAAAGAAACAGAAAAGACCCAACAGAGCCAAAGAAACCTTAAGAAAAAAGAACAAATCATCGGAAGGCATCACTTTATCAGACTTCAAGATATACGACAAGGCTATAGTAACCAAAACACCATGGTACTGGCACAAGAACAGAGACATAGACCGATGATGGATCAGAACAGATATAAAACCATCCTCTTATTGCCATCTGATCTTTAAAAAAGCAGACAAAAACCTACACTGGGAAAAAGAATCCCTATTTAGTAAATGGTGGTGGGAAAATTGGATAGCCATGTGTGTAAGACTGAAACAGGATCCCCACCTCTCACCACTCACACAAATCAACTCACAGTGGATAACAGACTTAAATCTAAGGCATGAAACTATAAGAATTCTAGAAGAAAATGTTGAAAAAAC
This sequence comes from Cheirogaleus major, assembly GCA_963574435.1. NCBI lineage: Eukaryota > Metazoa > Chordata > Mammalia > Primates > Cheirogaleidae > Cheirogaleus > Cheirogaleus major. The sequence goes on along the minus strand of CAUYPO010102495.1, from coordinate 809 downwards.
TCATAGATATGGGCCTAGGCAAGGAATTTATGACTAATACACCAGTGGCAATCACAGTAACAAAAATAAATAAATAGGACTTGATTAATTAAAAAACTTCTGCACAGCCAAGGAAACAATTAATAGAGCACATAGACAATCTACAGAATGGGAGAAAATATTCACATGCTATACATCTGATAAAGAGCTAATAACCAGAATCTACAAAGAACTCAAGCAAATAAGCAAGAAAAAAATCAGAGAACCCCATGAAAAAGTGAACAAAAGATATGAACAGAAACTTTTCAAAAGAAGATAGACTAATAGCCAATAAACATATGAAAAAATGCTCAATATCTCTAATCATCAGGGAAATGCAAATCAAAACCACGATGAGATATCACCTAACTCCATTGAGTATGGCTTTTATCAAAAAGTCCCACAACAATAGATGTTGGCATGGATACAAAGAGAAAGGAACACTTACATACTATTAGTGGGACTGGAAATTAGTGCAACCTCTATGGAAAGAGTAGTTTGGAGATACCTCAAAGAGCTAAAAGTAGACCTTCCATTTGATCCAGCAATCCCACTACTGGGTATTTATCCAAAGGGCAAAAAGTCATTTTATCAAAAGACACTTGCACTTGAGTATTTATTACAGTACAATTCACAGTCACAAAGATGTGGAATCAACCCAAGTGCCCATCAATATGTGACTGGATTGATAAATGTGGTATATGTATACCATGGAGTACTACTCAGTCATAAAAAATGGTGAACTAATACCATTTGTAACAACCTGGATGGAACTGGAGACCATTCTTCTA
>CAUYPO010102491.1:0-13386 GCA_963574435.1 Cheirogaleus major | reverse complement strand
CCCATGCATTTCGTCTCGAAGCGGTAAAGAAGACGAGCAGCCCTTCTCACCTGCCCCATCGCGACAGCTACTATCCCAGAGGTGACTGGAAAGGTGTGGGCAGCCCCACCAACAAGGTCGGCTCCCCCTGCCAGGTCCCGGTCATCCTGTGCGTGCTGCAAGCTGAGACTTTGAGGGGAAAATAACACATCCCCCGAAAATAAGCCCTAGGGTGTCTTCTTGAGGAAAAATAAATATAAGACCCTGTCTTATTTTCGGGGAAACACGGTAGTAATATTTGGTTCAGAAATCCCAGGAATGCTATAGACAGATGTCACATATTTATTTTTATTAATTTCCAATCCTATGGAGGTTTCAAAGGTAATTCTACCGAAATTGAGGCTCTGTAATTTCATCAGAATACAAAGCATCTTCCTTTAATTAAATTACGTATTAACTATTGAATTAGATATTTAACCTTTAAATATTTATTTAAAATATAATTATCTATTTTACATCAGCAGTTTCTTTTTTCTAGCCTGAACTAAGATTACAAATTTAAACTATATATGCACAATTTCTACATCTGTAAAATAGTTTAATATACTATTTTCCGTATAGAGGTTTTTTTTGTTCGTTTATTTTTGAGACAGTGTCTCAGTCACCCCAGGTAGAGTGCAGTGGCATCATCATAGCTCTCTACAACCTCAAACTCCTGGGCTCAAACAATCCTCCTGCCTCAGAATCCCAAGTAGCTGGGACTATAGGTGCATGCCAACATACTTGGGGCTAATTTTTTCTGTTTCTGGTAGAGATAGGGTCTCACTCTTGCTCAGGCTGGTCTGGAACTCCTGAGCTCAAACAATCCACCTGTCTTGGCCTCCCAGAGTGTTAGGATTACAGACGTGAGCCACCACGCCCAGCCTCTGTTTGGTTCTTTTTAATCTCCTCTTTTTCTCTGTTAAAATTGTCATTTTGTTTATGTGCGGTTTTATGCTTTTTTAGTTATCTTTGTATTCTTTTGTATCTCAATGAGATGAATTCTTTGTCAACCAGTTCTTAGATCTTAATTTCTAATCATCTGGAGATGACTGATGAAGCTTTATTAGTTTCTTTTACTGGTGATGATGTTTGCCTGATTCTTTATTATGTGGAAGTCTTATGTTTCTGTCTCAGAATCTGAAGGAGCAAGCTTGTCTTCCAGTCATTATAGACAAGTATTGGGAGGTAAATACCTTCTCTTATTGGGTCCCTGTGCTGATGAGATTTTTTCTGAGATCATAGTTGAGTGAGGTTGAAGCCAAGTCGTTGACTGGCTTCAGTTGACTGTTACTGGATCTGCAGTGTGTCCCATGATTGACAGACTTGTTACCAAGGCAACAGATGGTTGTGGATCCTGCGTGTTCCCTAGGAAGACTGAACTTTTTTTCATGATCTTCATCAGCGGGACTGGTGCTGAGGAAGGGAATTGCAGTTGTTTCTGCAAATGAGGTGCTGATACAATGGATGTGACCAAGTGTGGCTCCTGCTGGGTCTCTGGGAGTGCCCTCACTCAGTCGTTGGACAGGTCCAGCTGAGAAGGTCTGGAACTGATGTGTAGGGCTGTTTCATGATACATAACTGAGAGCAAAGCCATCAGGTCTGTTTCTGGGTCCATAGCATGTCTCCTTCCAAGTTTCTGGGTGAGCAGGACTGCATCCAGACCCTGGCTGACAGGGACTGGAGCTGCGTAACAGGGCAATTTTAAGAGTCATGGTGAGATTGATGTTAGCAGGCCTGCCACCATAGGCACAGATATGTGTGCTTCCAGACATGTCTAAGATTAAGCAGAACTGGTCCTGGACTCTGGCCAAGGCCAGGTTACAGTGCCAGTTCAAGATCAACTTTCAAATCAATATTGGTGGATCTACGTTCAAAAACAAAGACAGATATTCCTCCCTGAAGTCCCTGTGTAGGTGGGATTTTTCCCATAGCATGGCTGACAAGTGAAGAAGCGGATTTTAGGCTGATTCAAGGACCACAGGTAGGACCAAGGTCTTCATGCCTGTCACCTGAGATGCAGGTGGATTTGAACCTTCCTGTGCATTTTGGCAGATGGTGCTAGTGGCAGGACCAAGGTTAAATGGGCTATAGTTAAGTCTACGGTGGAATGTGGTCATTTTTGTTCTATAGCCAGGACTGTTACTGGCCAGTCTGCCACCTGGTCATGGTTCTGCCTTCTCAAAATGATCCTCCTCAATCTTGGGCTCCACCAGGCTGTCACAAACTCTGACCTGCATCCCCAAACTCCCATAAAGGCTGCTTTGTTTGGGCTTGGCTGTCACATTATGCTGTGGGGGACATGAGTGGGAGACCTCCTATTCTGTCATCTTGCTCATGTTACTCTCATACGTTTCACTTTCTGAAATGTGTGAGGGCTGTCTGGAAAGTATCCAGCCATGTAATATGAAAAATCATATTAACAATGGCTAGATACTTTCCACACAGCCCTCATATGTTGAATTTGTCTGGTTTTTAGATTCAGAAGTTCTGAAATAAAATGCTAAATTTACATGTCATGCAAGAAGTAAATTAGATTACTGGTGGGCACCACATAGTTTATTAAAATGTTTGTAAGTTCAAGTTTATGGTAGGGAATAAGGAATCATTAAAATTTATATCCATTTTTCTCAGCCTATATTTAAACAATGGTATAATTTAATCCCAAATGTTTACTTTTTATTTCAATAATTCATACCATATTTTACAATATTTATTGTGTCCTTCATTTGGAAATATCAAGTTTTCTTAGAAAAACTGTATTATTGCTGCTATATTTTGTGTAAACACAGCACCAATCCTCATGAGTGCACACAATTGAAAATTGTAGACATCTAAAGTATAATAGTTTTAGACAGAGTCTTGCTTTATCATTCCAACTAGAGTGCAGTGGCATTATCACAGTTCACTGTAACCTCAAACTCCTGAGCTCAGGTGATCCTCCTGCCTCAGCCTCCTGAGTAGCTGGGACTAGAGGTGTGTGCCACTATGCCCACCTAATTTTTTGTATTTTTAGTAGAGACTGGGTCTAGCTTTTGTTCAGGCTGGTCTTGACCTCCTGACCTCAAGTGATCCTCCCGCCTCCCAGAGTGCTAGGATTACAGTCATCAGCCACCACGCCTGGCCATGTTCATTATTTTTCAATAGTATATTATGTTATCTTCAGTATTTTATGCATCAAAATTTCTGTTCTTCCATGATGCTGTGTTTCTCTTTTGAGTGTGTTTCCTTAGATGAGTTAATTGTATTTTTTATTTTAACCTTAATATTATGAATTGGATGATAACATTGAACTCTGTACATTTTAAGATGATATGGTTTACAATTTATATATGCATTAGGCACATGTCTATTGCCTATAAAAATATGCATGTGTTTTTGCCTATATAAATATTATAAATATTGCCCATACTAGGGTAAGCCCTGTGTATGTGTGAGTGTGTGTGTGTGTTTGTGTGTGTGTGTATATATATGTTGGTCGTCAATGATTGTTTTATCCTGTCCAGGTGAGTAGTGAAGAAAATAGTCTTAAAGTCATAATGTATTTATTGTTTAAATCTATATTATGAGAGAAACACTTGTTATTTGATGGTGATTTTTAAAATGTTTTATAATTATCTTTTAGGTAGTCAAGTTTTTAGTTGTGGTAAAAAACATGAAATTTTCATCTCAAACATCTTAAGTGTACAGTTTAGTAGTGTTAAGTATATTCATATACTTTTCCAACGGATTAATAGATCATTTTTATCTTACAAAAATTAAGGTGAACACCCATTAAACAATAAATTGTCCTTTCCACCTCTCTCCAGCTCCTGAAGAACATGATTTGACTTTCTGTTTGTATGAGTTTGACTACTTTAGATACTTTACATAAGTATAATAATACAGTGTCTGTTTCTTTTTGACTGTCTTATTTTATATAACAAAATATCCTCAAGGTTTGTCCTTACTGTAATATATGTCAAGATGACTTTCTTTGTTAGACAGAGTCTTGCTCTGTCACCTGGGCTAGGGTGCAGAGGCATCTCATAGCTCATAGCAACCTCTAACTCCTGGGCTCATGTGATTCTCTTGCCTCAGCCTTATGAGCCGCTAGGCCTACAGGCACATACTGCCACACTGGCTAATTTTTCTATTTTTATATACTCATTTGTAAAGGGACATTTGGATTGCTTCCAGGTACTGTGTTTTGTGAATAATGCTGCAGTGTATATAAATGTGCAAATATCTATTCCATGTTTTGCTTTGAATATGTTTGAGATATTTTGGATACACTGATGTAGTACCATGTGTATGTTCTTGCTTTTGTTGCCTAATCATTTGATGTTATATCCAAAACCTCATCGCAAAGACCAGTTGTCATGAAGCTTTGTGTATTCTTCTAGAAGTTTATTAGTTATAGATCTTCCATTTAAGTCTTAATCTGTGATTTGTTTGTTTGTTTGTTTGTTTGTTTTGTTTTGTTTTTTGAGACAGAGTCTCACTCTGTTGCCCAGGCTAGAGTGCTTAGCTCACAACAACATGAAACTCCTGGGCTCAAGCGATCCTTCTGCCTCAGCCTCCCAAGTAGCTGGGACTACAGGCATGTGCCACCATGCCCGGCTCATTTTTTCTATATATTTTTACTTGGCCAATTAATTTCTTTCTATTTTTAGTAGAGACGGGCTCTCCCTCTTGCTCAGGCTGGTTTTGAACTCCTGACCTTGAGCGATCCTCCCGCCTTGGCCTCCCAGAGTGCTAGGATTACAGGCGTGAGCTACCACGCCCTGCCCGGACTATATTTTTAATTGACACGTTGTAATTATGCATATTTATGGGGTGCAATTTGATGTTTCACATATATGTTATATAATGATGAATTTAGTATATCCATTACCTTATGCATTCATTAGTTTTGTAGTGAGAACATCCGCAAGCTGCTCTTCTAGCTATTTTGTATTTTTTTTTTTTGAAGCAGAGTCTCAATTTGTTGCCAGGCTAGAGTGAGTGCCGTGGCCTCAGCCTAGCTCACAGCAACCTCAAACTCCAGGGCTAATGCAATCCTCCTGCCTCAGACTCCCAAGTAACTGGGACTATAGTTGCGTGCCACCATGCCCAGCTGAATCTTTTCTTTTTTTAGTAGAAACAGTGTCTTGCTCTTGCTCAGGTCGGTCTCAAAACTCCTCACCTCAAGCGATCCTCCCGCCTCAGCCTCCCAGAATGCTAGGATTACAGGCATGAGCCACCATGCCCGGCCAGTAATCTTAGTTTCTTTTTGCATTGTTTTCCTCCTTTTATTTATTTGTCTGTGTTCTTATTTACCTGATTGAACATCCTTAAGATAGATATTTTAAATTCTTTTAAAATTACTTCATAGATATTCACTTCTTAGGATCACATGAATATTTTTGTCTTTTTATTGGACTTTAGTTCCTGAGGTTTTTTTTGATGTCTTGTGATACCTGTTCCACCCTTTATGGAGTGGCGTTGACCAGGGCAAATTTGGCACCACACAGCCACAGCAGACATTCTGGGCACTTCTCCAAACTGTTGGCAGAATGTGTCTTCTCTTGAGTACTCTGTGACTTTTCCCATTGAAAAGGGTCCTGTGTCTTCCTTAAGAGCCCTTAATCTTTATTAAGGTAAAGACCTTCCGTGATGAATTTCATATGTTCTGCAATCTCTCTGTTGCTGTAATAGTTATTCATCTTTGTTCTCACTTGACTCAACATCTCTTTAAACTCTATCTGCATTTCTTTTTAGCACTCCACATTAAAAGAAACAATGAGAAGTCTTTGAAAAGCCCCAAAGAAACCCAGGACTTTGGTAATAGAATTGCATTAAGTGTTCAGCCAAATATTTCGGAAGCCCAGAGATTTAAGAAGGAAGACAGTAATTCTAAATGTGATCAATTTTATGGGTCCTTTGTTAAAACTTTATTATGCTTCCACCAAAAAATAATACCATCTTGTGCCAAAATCTACAAATGTGATCAGTATGATAAGGTGTGTACCCAGTCATCATTGCTTAATCAATTTCAAAGAATAGATAATTGGGAAAAATATTACATATCCAATAAAGCTTTGATATCCTTTATCCAGGATTCTACCCTAAATAATTACCAGGATATTGACATTGATGAGAAAAATTATCAATGCAATAAACCTGAAAAGACTTTGAACCCAGACTCATACTATAGAAAATATCAGAAAGTTCAAGATCCAGAGATCCAGTACAAATCTAAAAATTGTGAGAAAGTCTTTCATCAATGTTTAAAGCTTTTTAGCCATGAAAATATCTGTGTTCAAGAGTATTCCTGCAAACATAGTGAACATGTAGAAGCTTTAACTGAATCAGGGAAACATTCTCAACATCAGGGAATGAATATTGGAGAAAACCCATACAGGTGTAAACTCTATAAATGTAAAGAATGTGGCAAAACCTTCCAGCGTAGTTCATGCCTTACTCAACATCAGAGAATTCATACTGGAGAGAAACCCTACCAATGTAAAGAATGTGGCAAAACCTTTTGCCGTAGGTCACACCTTACTCAACATCAGAGAATTCATACCGGAGAGAAACCCTACAAATGTGAAGAATGCGGTATATCCTTTACTCAGTTTTCAGTCCTTAGACAACATCAGAGAATTCATACTGGCGAAAAACCCTACAAATGTGAAGAATGTGGTGTGTCCTTTTCCCAGTTGGCAAGCCTCAGACAACATCAGGTAATTCATACTGGAGAAAAACTCCACAAATGTAACGAATGTGGGAAAGCCTTTAACCGTAATTCACGCCTTACTCAACATCAGAGAATTCATACTGGAGAAAAACCCTACAAATGTCAAGAATGTGGTTTTTCCTTTACTCAGTTTTCAAACCTTAGACAACATCAGAGAATTCATACTAGAGAAAAACCCCACAAATGTGAAGATTGTGGCATGTTCTTTACCCAGTCATCAAGCCTCAGACAACATCAGAGTATTCATACAGGAATGAAACCCCACCAGTGTAAAGAATGTGGCAAAGCCTTTCACCGTAGTTCACGCCTTACTCAACATCAGAGAATTCATACTGGAGAAAAACCCTACAAATGTCAAGAATGTGGCATGTCCTTTACGCAGTCTTCAAGCCTTAAACACCATCAGGTAGCTCATACTGGAGTGAAACCCTACAAATGTAAAGAATGTGGCAAAGCCTTTAACCGTAGTTCACACCTTAGTGAACATCATAAAATTCATACTGGAGAAAAACCCTACAAATGTAAAGAATGTGGTATGTCCTTTACTTACTTTTCAATCCTTAAGCGACATCAGAGAATTCATACTGGAGAAAAACCCTTCAAATGTGAACAATGTGGCATGTCCTTTACCCAGTCATCAAGCCTCAGACAACATCAGGTGGTTCATACTGGAGAGAAACCCTACAAATGTGAACAATGTGGCAAAGCCTTTAGCCGTACTTCACACCTTAGTGAACATCATAAAATTCACACTGGAGAAAAACCCTACAAATGTAAAGAATGTGGTATGTCCTTTACTTACTTTTCATTCCTTACGCGACATCAGAGAATTCATACGGGAGAAAGACCCTTCAAATGTGAAGAATGTGGCAAAGCCTTTACCCAGTCATCAAGCCTCAGACAACATCAGGTAATTCATACTGGAGAGAAACCCTACAAATGTAAAGAATGTGGCAAAGTGTTTACTTGTAGGTCACACCTTACTCAACATAAGAAAATTCATACTACAGAAACTCTGTAGACGTAATACATGTGAAAAGAATTTTATATAAAATATGCAACTTAGAAATTACCAGAGCATTCATAGGAAATGAAACTTTATCGGTGCAATAAACATGAGGAAGTATTTAACCAAAATTTAAGTCTAAGTGCATCAGAGGATTCACTCAATTCTTTTACTCAAGTAAAAACTAAAGCACACTTTCAGGTTTTACATTAAGCCAGAGTATTGTAGAGAATAATGTAAAGCCAAAGCAATTACATGATTTATCTGATCACATTTTTCAAAAGAACAAGAACATTGATGTTTGGACAGGTATAATTATATTTCATCAGTACTTTATGTTGACAGTGTTTGAAATTCTTCAAAAGCAAATGTTATTGATGTAATTCAATTCTCAAATTAGTTGATGCTGTGCCTTAATCCCTCATGTTTATATGAAAATATGTGGGCTGTTCTTTCTGCATCAGAGCTATGAGAGGTTATTCAATATTAGGTGACTATGATTGATATCAATTTTTCCATGAAAGCTCTATGACAAATGTAAAATACATTAAGAATATATAATGAAAGATGCTTTTTAAAATGTGGATTATACAACAGTGATGTATGTGAGCACATGGTATATAGTCAGGACATTTTTCTTCTGTATTAAAGTAAGAGAAACATTTTGAATTTTCAAAATAAATCATTTTGTCAATTGCTACTTAAGTAGGAGAAAACTGACCAGTTAGTTAAAATACTGACATCTCTACATTAAATTTGTTTCTTACTTATAGTAGAATGAAATAGAAATCTTGAGTATTATGTGACATAAAAATCTTGAATGCTGTTTGATGTGATATAAATAAAAACATCTTCACAGATATTAGAGGAAAGTGAAGATAACTCTTGTGTGATAGGTTGTATATGTATCCCAACCAATGTGCGCTAAATAATTAGCCTCTTTAAAATTGAAGAAAGCATCAATCTAAGATCACTGTATTAGACAAAATATAATGCTTCTTTAGTGCTTCTGGCTGTATTTTCACCAGGGAGCAAAATGATTTACTTAGCCTAATTTGCTTAATTGCTTTGCTTTGGTGAATTTGCTTTGGTTAATTAATTTGATTAATGAAACTAAGTGTTTTTTAATGTTTTAACACTGGTGTAAAATGAAGAACTATTACCCTGCCACTAATGTTAAGCCATCTTATTGTGTCCAAGACTGTGGTTAACAGATGAAAATAATGTACTATTTGGTAACACATTGGAATAACTTCTCTAGTAATCTCTCATTCCTGAGGACTTAAACTTCCAATAAATTGCACAATATTGTTTTCATAGTTAGCATTTTGTATCCTTTTCTCCTTTTAGTAACTGTGGAGGTATTATGATGGTTATAGTAAAGACAATATAGGACTATAATTCAAAGCCATAACTTTAAATTCTAAATCACTATTCATAAAATTTTGCTAAATATATTTCTTTGAACATGGCTCTTTACTGGGCCAAGTGAACACACAGAAATTGTTTTATTTTGATTTACATTGAATGCAATATACAGATATGTCAAACTGAAAGTAAACTTTGTGTCAGAGAACCATAGAGGAAAAAATGCATGTGTGTGTACCTATCTTCAGAAGGAAATGGAAATAGTGGATCAAAACAGATAATTTCCCAAGAGTTGATGATTTACTAGCAAACTAGACATTACAAATTCTTAAAGCAAGCTAGTTTCTGTGTTGTACATTAAATTTGTTTCTCACAAATGTCATGTCTCCAGTGTGCAGACTCTCCCCATATCAATCCTTTTTCACTTGTTGCCTTTTCGATTAGACTAATTATGTGATTTTCTTGCCCTTCATTTTGTTGCGTATAGATAGGCTCACACCTGCAGCTGGAGCACCTTCTTCCCTTCCAGCTGCACAAAACAGCAGAATAGATGCAGTTTCCAACTGCATCTCCTCAGTTTCAAAGATATCCACAAAGCTAGCTGCTAAGTTGGATGTGGAAGTTTTCATATCCTTTTCTAACTGTATTTTTTTAATCTAACTTTTGTACCTTCACCTTAGCTGCTAATGATGCTTCTGTGGCCACTTGCAAAGCTCCTAATAATGGCCAGTCCACCATTGATGCCACATGGTGACCTTCCTTACCCTGGGAGGTAATGCACTTTTCTCCTAACTAGTTCTCTAGGCACTGAGGCATTTTAAGGACATCATTGTATTGGCTTAGTAGTTCACAGGCATCTAACAAATGGACACCACCACCCCAAATAGATGAGGAACACCCTAGATTTTCCACTCCAATACTTCTTCCCTTTGCCCATACTTTGGATACTGGACTTGTCCTGGGTAGCTCACCAATTGTTTTGTAAAAGGGCCATGCCTGAAAAGTGATAACCAAATGCAGAAGGATCCATGAAACCAAACAAAGAGGCAGACATATTGAGGTTGTCAATGGAGGGTGATTTGTTGGGGAATTTATGGACAGGAGCATGGTCATGTGTAGTCACAAGACAGGTAGATCTCCATGTGCTATGTCCCAGGTAGAGAGCTCATATATAGAAAAGTCATACATGTGTTAGTATGCGGGACAATTAAAGTTGACCTTCCAGGAAAAGGCAAAAATGCCAATACTATCTACATCATAGCCTGTACTTTGTGTGATAACATCAAGGTTGTTTTGACCTACGGGTGGGATTTGCACTATGTGTTCTTACACAAGAAACAGTTGATAAAGTAAAATCTGAGAGGCATTCTCAGGGCAGGTGTTAATGAGAAGTAAACATGGCATATTAGCATCCAAGAGGGAGTTGCTTTAGCCTCCCCCAAGCTCCCTGTCCTGTCCCACAGAGCCCTTAGGCTTCAGAGGAGCCCAGTGGAAACTCTCATCCAGGCCGTTTAGATCCATTTGGTTCTCAAATCTAAGGGAATTAAAGTTGCTTACCTCCCATTATTCCCAACTTTATTCTTCCTTATTTCCCCTCTTCACAGAAAAAGTTCCAGAAAATTAAAAAATCTTCACAAAAGAAAACACATTAAGCAGGATCTGCTCATCAAGTAAAAGTAGAGGATGGGGGGTGGGAAGCAAGTGTTTCGGGGGGGCAGAGAAACGGGTGAGGTTGGAAGAGGTAAAGGGTCAGGGGTGTTTTTGTGTGTTTACTTTTTCACCAAGTTTACTTGAAAAACATAAGGTCACCAGTCATTTCTAGTCTGGACTAACGGGAAGAGAGGTGTGTTCATCCATGGGCAGTTTGGAAGTGTGGAGACAAGAGGCCCTGGCAATGGGATGTGGGGATTCCAAATTGCTGGGCTCTTCAGCAGGGGGAGGAACTGGCAGGGTAACAGGTCCCTGGGTCCAATGCTGCTCCATTCCTGTTGTCAGGTAGCTTTCTCCAGGCTGTTGGGTAGACACGGAAGAGGGTCTTGCTTCCTTCTCCACATTAGCCCAGCAATTTCTCAGGAAGCCAAACCCCTTCTGCTTCTGCCTGTACCGCACCTCCACGGGAAGGGCTCCCTGCCTGCACCAGGGATGGGGATGGCAGAGGAACCCCCGGGGTTCCAATGGGTATATATAGGACAGACCCCTTATGCTATTATGGGGAGCCAAGCACAAGCACCCTCAATTTCCTTTCCCCTCTTGAACCTCACACTTCTACTCTGTGAGGCCGGCACAATATGCTCGTCATCCCTACATTTTCCAGATGAGGAAACAGAGGCCCATAGAGGGCAGTGACTTGGGAGAGCCTGGCTTGTCCCCCTACCTGGCGGCCCTGTCCCAGCTGCCTCCACCCAACGCCCAGCACCACTGACCAGGGCCCCACCTTCTGGGCTATGTTTAACCACGTCCCCAACAAAGTCCAGCTATGCAGAAGTAGGACAGGGTGTCTTGGGAGGCCTAGTTGAGTGGCTTCTGCCTGCGCCAGCCCCACTGGAATCTCTGCCCACAAACTGAGAGTGAGGCCATTTTAAAGCCTTCATGATGGCCGGGCGCGGTGGCTCACGCCTGTAATCCTAGCACTCTGGGAGGCTGAGGCAGGTGGATCGCTCAAGGTCAGGAGTTCGAGACCAGCCTGAGTAAGAGCAAGACCCCATCTCTACTAAAAATAGAAAGAAATTAATTGGCAAACTAAAAATATATAGAAAAAAATAGCTGGGCATGGTGGCGCATGCCTGTTGTCCCAGCTACTCAGGAGGCTAAGGCAGAAGGATTGCTTGAGCCCAGGAGTTTGAGGTTGCTGTGAGCTAGGCTGACCCCACGGCACTCTAGCCCGGGTAACAGAGCAAGACTCTGTCTCTCAAAAAAAAAAAAAAAAGGCCTTCATGAGTCTAATGAAGGAAGTTTGCACAGAATTGATTCTTCCTCCATCCAGGATGTGGTGACCCAAAGTTGCCATCTCTCACTGATAAGCCAGGGTCTTCTCAGAGTAAATGGTGGTGACACTTTGCTTCCTCACTTACATGGATGGTTCTGAGGTCTGGTCAGGAAGGATCCACTAGGAATGCACGAGTCTCCAGATCCTTCTCACAAGCCGTCTGGAGCACGTATCACTGCTGACTGGGCTCTGGGCTCAGAATCCTGTGACTATGTTGATTTGCAGTGTCTGAGTGGCAGCAAACGTGTCTGTCCAGGATGGAGCCTGGACTTGACTGCGTGTGCCACAGTTGCACAACTGAAGGACCCCCAAAAGCAGCCTATCTTGGGTTGACATGACCGTATGTGCAGAAGTGTGGAAAACATTCTGTTTCCATGGGGAAGTGTAAAAGGACTCTGGCTGTTCTGGCCAGTCCCTCTTGATCTCAGGACGATGCCTTCCCAGCACATTCTGCAGTTACTCTTGAGACCTAGCAGGGAGACGTGAGTCAGCCCGAGACCATGCAGAGAACTGTCGTGCACCCTTAGCAGTGAAGGGCCAGGATGTTCGGTTAGACACAGGCAGAGGCAGCAGCAGGGCCAGCAGAGGCATGAGGGGTCCTGGCGAGCCATCTACTATTAGGTTTCTAGAGCGCGGCATGCCACGTGACTGTTATCTTCTCTCTGTAAAAATTGCCTCAGCGTATTTTGGATTTCTACTCTGTCTCTGTTTGAACACTGGTCATGTAGAGCATCTGTGTGATTCTGGGGAAGAATTCTGAAGCCCAGGAACACACACTGGAGATCACCTTGGCTTCCAGGAGGTGTCATGCTGGGAGTTGGCCACCCTCCCAGTGCAAACAGGTCCCAAGGCAGGATCGTCGCAAGGGATGTGGAAATAAGAAGTAAAGAGATGATATATAATAGACGAGAAATGATTGAGACGGAGAAAAAGAGCAGTTCAATAGATGGGGGACTCAGGGCGTCATCAGCTTCCTGCCAGCTGAGACCCCGAATGAAGTCCCGCTTCAGTATTTCTTGGTACAGCAAATGGTTGTCTTTTGTTAGAGAATTATGTATACGGTTCATTTTTTGAGGTTTCCAGGGGAACCTTACCTAATTCTGTCTACAAGAATAGATGGTTACACAAGTTTTCCGAGATAAGCACGTTAAGCTCTAAGTTAGAAACAGACCTAGCTGAGCATACAAATTAAAGATAAAATGTATAAAATGAGAACACTGAGTCTGTGTACTACTCTAATCTACTTCTTCTAAACACAGAGACATGTAGTCAGGAGTGAAGCAGGAA